>LPNX010183296.1:61275-116275 GCA_001517045.1 Pseudotsuga menziesii
GCAAGTCATAGCTTCCAGGCTGGTGTAACCGAACGCTGGTCTTGACTCACAGCACACTGGCTCATAGGCAGGCTCAGATCAAACTATATCAACGCCGCTATCTTCAGTCTTCAACGCACAGGCTACACGCAGTCACCACAATCTCTCCACGCAGCTCTTCAGGTTCACTCCACGCCGGTCTTCAGTCCAGCACCAGGCAGTCTGCAACGCAGCCTTAAATGATCAAATCGCTGTCTTTAATCTTCAAACAATCTCAACGGAGATCTCAGCGTGTATACATCATCATTCTCCAGAGATCGCAGCCTCATCACGCAGGCAGCTTTCACAGAGAAAAAATTAGGGTTTTACTCAGAAAATTAGGGATTGGTCACTTGCACAACGGTATGATCCGCTTTGGTCACTTGCACAACGGTATGATCACCGGCAGTGTAAACAAACACGAGTGTGTCGAGGCTGCCGAGCGTCCACCCCGTAGCATCTCCTACGGCGTACTGAACCGCCTGGTAATGGTGGATTAACATACAAAAACCAATAAACACCACAGCAAGTGTAAGAGCAGCTGTCTCCTCCAGCAGATAATCTCAAAGCAGATAATCTCCAGCATACATAATTTCTGCAGCTGTCTCCTCCACGCAGCCTATCAACACTTCAACTTCAACGCTGGTATAACTCCACACAATCTTTATATTACACGCAGGCTTTGAATCAGTATACTGCACAATATATTAACGCAGTATATTAACGGGCTTTGAATCAGTATATTAACGCAGGCTTCAGCAAGGTCTGAATTCGGAGATGCTGAATAATATGAATATGCAGTCCATGGAAGCAAGGAATAATGCTGAAGCAACAATGACAGGCCGGCTGACAAAGAAATAGTGACAGGCTTCAGCAAGGTCTGAATTCGGAGATGCTGAATAATATGAATATGCAGTCCATGGAAGCAAGGAATAACGCTGAAGCAACAATGACAGGCCGGCTGACAAAGAAATAGTGACCTAGACAATCTTCCGTGATGGTTTATATCAAATATATCAGATAGATACAAAGTTCACATAAATAACCAGGCGTGGCCTCCCAAAAACCATCAAATTCACAAGGATAACTAGGCGTGGATGTTTTAGAGCTTCAAAACATGGGTTGCAGCTCTCACTGCAATCTTAACGCAGCCTCAAACTCAACATGCAAAAGGAGGAGGGCGATTCATTCACCTCAGAAATTAGGGTTAGGTAATTCAAAAAAATTTGCAGAGAATAAACGAAGGTAGAAGGAGTAACGCATATATTGCATGCGACTCCACTGGCAGACTGATGGAGCAGTCTAGCAATGGACTGGCAAGCAGAATGCCAGGAATGGGCAGAAATGCAGTAGGAGTTATGGCAGGCAGGCAGCCTAGCTCTGATACCACTTGTTGGTAATAACTCCTGATTCAATTAATTATTCAAATGCAAATGCCTATATTTATACATTTCATGAGGCGGTTGATTACCAGCCTCTTCGCCTTCCTAGCTATTCATATTCCTATTATTTATTTACAATAATCCTGACGGATTATTCTAACAATTATTTTAACTATTATTTTATTAATTCATTTTAGGAGGCCCATTTTGAGTTGAAATTTCCTCTAATGTATTGCATTTGACTGTACTTTTAATTTTAGCTTTGAAAAGGTCTAGAAATTATGAATCTGTGTTTTCATTTCGATTCAATGAATGTAATTGCATTTGACTGGGACTTTAAGGTGTAAGCTAAACTCTGGACCATTTCTACTCGAAATTTAGTGAGTTTTTAAAAAAAATCCAATGGAAATTGTTTAAATGGTAGTTTTCGGTGATTGGAATTGTATAATCTAGGTGCCCTATGGGTAATTGAGAGTGCTAAATCCATTTCTACAATAAAAATTTGTAATTTCAACACTAAAAATCTCATTTTCAACAACAAATCATATTGCCAATCCGATAATACGGTCAAATTTGCCGTGAAAGATGTGAATGGTTAAGAGTTTAGGCAAGTCTCTTTAATTTTATCTTTGAAAAGATCTAGAAATTATGAATTTGCTTTGAAAAGATCTAGAAATTATGAATTTGTGTTTTCAGTTCGATTCAGTGAATGTAAATGCTGACACTATTTCTTCAACCACTGAAGGTGTCGAGGTAGGGGATCGACTTCCACCAAATTGCCAATATGTTGATAACTGCGGATTCTGTCTTCAATGTTATCAAAGCGAATGAGGTTTCAATTTCTACAATTAATGGCTTCAACTTCCACCAGATTGCCAATACGTTGATAACTCTAGAATCTGTCTTCAATGCTATCAAAGCATACGAGGTTTCAATTGTTTATATTAATGACTTTTAAACCACTTTCAAGTACATAATGTCCCCACTATTTCTGAGTTGTTTTCGAGTTGTCTAAAGAGGGGTTTTTTTACCTAGGTTTCCTATTGGTTTTTACCAGTTTATTGCCAGAATTTTCAAAATGTTCAAAAACACTGCTAGATCTTACAAAGTGTGGGTATTTAAGGGTTTTCTTTTCATCTGATTTCATTTTTTAACTTAAAATCGCCCAATAAACAACAAAAGTTATAGATTTTGTACATTAAATTCACCAAATTCCTACAGAAAATCAGCCTAAAAGTCTAAAAATTACCTTAGTTAGGAAACTCCCACTGTTTCTGTATCTTATTAATGTCCCACTGTGTGTGTCTGTAATTCCCACTATGTATCTTTTAGCCCTCCCTCCACACATGGAGCAAAGGTGGCAGAGCGGAGCTCCACTATGGATCTAGATCTATTAGCCTCGGCCCTCTACAGATAGAGCGAAGGGGTCGACGTGGGTCGGGGTAATTTACAACTATCTCCCTTAATCTTATTGGACAACAGGTATGATTCTCTTACTCGAGGGCCTTCGAGGGCCTCCGACAACACTAAGCTGCTTCAAGTTGTGAAACTAAATCATTATTACTGTCAAGTCCGCTTTAATGCGCGAAGTTCAATGTACTTTGTGTATAGGGCACGTGGTTGGTGGGGCCGTTTTACTCAGATCTAATTTTCTTTGGCTCAACATCAGATATTCAGTAATGAAAATAAAAAATTAAATAATTATATAAAGGATCTGATGTAGTTGGGAAAGTTGAATGGAACCATTTTTAACCATATCAAATCCTATAACTATATGTACATCTAGATATTCATATGTACATCCAGATATTCAGTATATGAAAACATAAAAGTAAATTTTTTTATAAAATCATACTTTTCTTTTAACATTATATATCATATTTTTTGTTTTATATATAGATGTATATCTAGATATTCATATGTACATCTAGATATTTTGTATATGAAAAATAAAAGTAAATTTTTTTATAAAACCATATCTCTTTTTAACATTATATATCATAAATTTTTGTTTTATATAATTTTTTGCTTTTTAAAATATTAATTATTAATAGTTTGTTTTATATATAATTTTTGGTTTTTTGAAATGTTAATTGTTAATAGGTATATTATTTAAGATTTTTTTATGTTATTTAAGTTTTATTAAGTTATCATTAAAATTTAAATAGAACGTGTTTAAATCAATTATGATTCATTCTTATCTTTATTGTAATTTTTTTAATTTCAAATTATGGTTTGAGATGAGCACAAGTTCCACATGTATGTTATTTGTGTTAATTGAATATTGGTAAAGAAGTAAAAAAAAATTATTCTTACTAATTTTTAAATTAAAATTATTTTAAATTAATTAAGGTCAATTCATATATATTTATTTATGTTAATTGTAAATTATTGAGTTCATATATCATTGATGTAGTTTACTATGGGTAGAGAGGTAGACCAAATTACTCTAAAAAAAATTAATTAATGTTTTAGGATTTTATAAATAAAATTTGGTTTTAATGTATATTAATAGTTATAATTATCATTATGTAAATTAGCTCATTCCATAAGGTATGGGTTCATTCAAGCTTATTGTTTGATTTAATAAATGACTTAATATTTTTGAATTTAGCAATAATCATTTATAAATGGAGTTGTTAGATGTTTTGGATTTTCCAACAATTTTTTAATAGAAATCTGGTTGATTTTTCCTAAAAAACTGAATTTTAAAGTAAATAAATTCAGCATTCTCAATTACCTAAAATACCCCAAGATTATACAAATTTAACAACTATTATATTTTTTTTCAAGAATTAATCTAAAATTTCTACCTTATTATATAAAAAACAAACCAAAAAAAAAAACTAAAAAATTAAATATATCTAACATTTAAACTACACTTTATAAATAAACTTCATAAAATTATAACAATAAAATCAACCAATTAGACTTTAAATACACATAATTGCTTTTATAACAATTAGGTCAACAAATCAAACTCCAAATACACAAAATTGCATACACTTTTTAACCTTGAAACAAGGTTTGTTCAAGAGCATATGCAAATCAATATTCACAAAGAATTTGGAATTGATAGAATTTGAATTGAGGTATTGCGAAATTTAATATATAGAAAATAGATTGAAAATTTTGATCCAAAGAACATGATCAATTGAAAATTAATTAAAATATTTATATTATAATGAAATATAAAATTAAGTATCAAATATAAAATTGTTTAATAAATTAATGTAGATTAATAATTACATATATTGTAATTAAAAATAGGAAAAAATTAATAATATAGTAACTTGTTATTCACGAATAGAAGTAAAGTTACATCTAACTAATACATAAACGCTGCTACATAGTTCTTTTTTCAAACTATCAAACCATTTCTTAAAACAGTAATCACTTAAACATATTAAACAAAACAAAATATTAACTATCCAAATATCACAGTAATCATTGCCTCTCATTTTTAAATACAAACTATTTCTGAAATACAATAAAATATAAATTAGTTACAAAACATAGAAAAAAAAATCTAAGTACTTTGGAATTGACATCTCACACAAAACAAAGAAAAATAAATCTGACTACTTTCTTATTTAAGAGAATTAAAGTTCCCCATTAACCCTTCACAAATGAAATTCACTCTCTTTTGTGGTCATTTGTTTGATATCTTTTTTTTTTAAATATTGACATACATAAAAACTCGAAAGGTCTACCCGCCTCCATCCATTTCCCTTCCTTAACGCTGTCGAAGGAAGCTTTTTGAATGCCCCGGGTAACGCCCAGCATAATGTCCAGTTTTATTTGATCTCCGTGAGTGCCTTAGAGATATAATTGCCTATTCCACTTAAATCTACAATCAGATATTGCCTAATCCCACCTAGAGTGATTCTCCATAATAAGGGCATGCATGCAAAAGGGGAACCCACATCTGTACATTGGTGTTTGGATGATTTTTAAGAGAATGTTTCGCAATTTAATTCTATATTTATAAATAATAGTGTGGCCGTTATGCTCTATATTATGGGAGTTATTATCACTAAAAGAAGAATGTTTATAAGTTAACTATAATTCTTTCTATGAACGCCATGATATTGAAACATATGAATAGAAAACCACCTAAATGTTTTTTTTTTAAGATTCATACATCATAAAGTTTTATTACTCTCATATCTCATTCATGCATATATTGTAACATCTTTGGTTAAATTTGGTTCGTGTGATGGACATGTAAATGATAGTAACTTTTTTTATAAGTTTATGACTTTGATTACATTAAATAATAATGTAAATAAATAGTTATTTAATAATCTCAATTAAATTTATGTAGGGTTATGAGCATCTTACTGTAAATTGATAGAACTCTTATTTAAGTGAATAGTTGAACTTTTACTCATACCTAAGGGGACAAGTGGCCAAATGGGGAAAAGGTAGTTACTAGTCAAGAAAGTCTTAGGAAAATAAAAAAGCATGCATAGGGGAAAAAACCACAACCCTTTGGTGAAAACAAAAAAGAGACCTTTCAAGCTTTGCTACAATCAAGCTACCAGGATTTGTGGTAAATATGAGCTACCAAGATTTGTGGAATTTGAGAGCTACCAGGCTCTGTGGTAATTGAGATCTATTAGGCTTTGAGAAATTGGAGAGCTATTAGGCTCTATGGTAGTTGTAACACCCTGGTTTTGACCTCGTTTGCATTAAATGTATATGATGTATATATTGTAATTAATCGTGGTGTGGATCTAAAGGCAAAAGCTCGACCATCGATTTAGCATTTGATGTTTTGGTGATTAAAATCGTTGTCGATGGTATTTTGTGCTAGCCGGCACATTATAATTTTAAATCATCATGTAAATATGCAATTTAATTAAAAACCCACAACAAACTATGTCTATGCAACAAATAATGAGATGGGGGCATGGTTTCCTAAGGATAAGGAGGGGGAAATATTTAATCTTTGGGGTCAATGGGTAAAAGCCAAATGTCAAAGGGAGAACCCATGAAACAGTCAACTACCTTTCATGTCTCATTCACCCAATCATTTAATTCTGCCAGAAATTGGTCGAAGTAGTTATTGCATGGGGATGGGAGAAGTATAGGCAGGAAATTCGAATTCGGGGAAAACCCATTTTTGGGGAAAATCAATTTTGTCTTGTGGGTCAAGTAAACACCCAAAAATGCATGCCATTGGGATATACCTCCACATTCTTCATTTTTTATCTCACATAGGGAAGCTTGGGAGTTGGTTTTACCTCCACGGTTTTTCCTGTGGTATCCTATCCTTCACGATTGGGCTCCTAGGCCTTTTCATCTTCATCATTCACCCACGTTGGGGTTCTCTCAAGTGGTTGGGAATTCTCTTTGTGTGAAATTCATTTTTTTGAGTTGTTGTGGGTGTGTTTTCCCCTCATGTGGGTAGTCATTTCCTCATTCTCCTAGGCTGTGGATTCATTTTTGGTAATGATATGTGGTTGGGTTTCTTTCCCCAATGTTTCCATTGCATTTTTGCACTAATTATCAATCAAAAAATTGTTTTTGAACTACCCAACGATTTGGAGGAGAGACCACATTCTCTTGGTTGTGTTTGAATTCGTTTTTTGGCCACGTTAGGGCCAAAACGTTCTTGGGAAATCAAATTTTTGTCAGTGGTCGTTCTTACCCTCCTTGGAAACTAACTTTGTGGCTGAACTATTTTCCTCAACCCAGAAATGGTGTATACTGCTGTGTATGCAATTGGTCTTTGGACTGTGTAGGAGTGGAAATGAGTCTATTTGAAAAACCTAGTGTTTTGCAGGAGCCTCATAGACCGAGATAGAGGGATGGCTCTCTTCATTACACCCCTTGAATAGAACTGGAAGGGAATTCATCTCCCGAGGGACTGTGCAACAGAGAAGGGAATGATCCCTTATGTTGGGTGAGTGTGGATGTCTTAGGAGTCAAGCTAGATCTGGTGAAGGCATCCTTAGCTCTTCAGTGAGCCCACTAGCTTAGAAGACAATGCTTCCATCTCCTGATAACCTGATAAACCCAACTTGTTGGCTTGGTTATGTGTTGTTGTGTCCCCTTGGCAATCTGATAAACCCAAACCTAGATTTGGTTTGACTGAGTTTTGACATATCTTTGGCTATGTGTGAACCTGATTAGTTTCATTTTCCTTGGGGAATCATGCCCAGCTCGGGGATGGCAATGTTGTTGAGAAATTAAGAAGCATACTGGCCTATGGTTGGGTGGAATGTTACAGCGACATAGTTGGTTGCGGGGTGTTCTTCTTCATAAGGTGAGTATTCTTGTGTTTAAATCACTACAATTACATTTGATATTGAATTACAATGAACATGCTGAATGCTTGAATGTATGGTTTTGATTCCTTTGTATGGTGATAATATATAAATGTTTTAGTTCAAAGCACTTCAATTTTTATGTGTATGTTCATGGGGCTAGTTTCCTGGGTAGATAGCATTATGGCAGTGTCCTCTTCATCGGTTAGAGGGTTGGGGACGTTATAGTAGTTGAGATCTATCAAGCTCTATGGAATTATAGCTACCATGCTCTAGGAGCTTCTAGGATCCGGGCATTAACTTTCCCTATTTTATTTGGTGGCACTTGAAGAGAAAGGATCATCTTATAAAGTTTGGGTTATGGAAAAGGGGGTGGAATCTTGCAGTCACTTGACTTCAAGTTTTTCTAAGGTCATGTATAGTTGGGGTGCTCGAAACCCAATATCACTCTTTAATTGCATATAAGTTTTATTCCCTATTTTATATTTACAAAACTGTTGATTATTTCCATATCATTTACTGTTGTTGGCACGGTTATTAACTACTAAAATTGTTTTATTCTATTACATAAATATAGTTTTAGTAACTGTATTTTTAATTAAGTTAACTACTTTATCAATTGTTTGATAACAATGTCATTAAGAATAAAACCCTTATTTATATAACTTGTGAGTGTAGAACAGAACCAATTTAAGAATCCTAGCATGATGGGTAAGGGATTTTCATCTTGGGAAAACCTTAATGCCCATGTTCATGCTAGCATAACAAAATAACCAACACTAGCATGTATCTTATTTCATTAAGAATACTAATCAAGCAATATCAAAAGATGCATTCTTTGATTGGCTAGAATTGCACACATGTTTTTTGAAAATATTTTTTTTATTGTTAAAAAGGTAGTTGAGTTAACTCATGGAAAAATTTTAATCTGAAAATTTCCCAACAAGATTTTGATTTTCCCAACCTACTTTTTTAAGCTAGTTTAGTTACCCAAGTGAAAATTCTAAGTGACAGTGAGTTTAACTTAGGTTAAGCCTCCAAAAATGATTGATTGCATTAAATAAACCATGTTTCAATGTGTACAACTTGCAACTACACTAATTTTTTGTTTTTAGTAAATTAATATGGGCCCCATTTATAACATATCTATATAATGCATATTGTTTGCAATTAATTTGAGGGTGGCACACTTATGTTGTAGGAATTCATTTTTCATGGAATACAATATGTTATGTTTGCAATTAATTCAGGTGGCTCAATTATGGCGTAGGAATTCATTTTTCTTGGAATCCATAATCAATTTAGCATGGGGAGTGACTTGAAATATAAATTTAGCATGGTGGGTAAATTGAAATTTTGTCATAGATGCAATATATAAATTTGAAGGGGGTGTCTTTTATAAATGTAACTTACTTTGTTGCGTTCGTTACAACCATCGTACTCACTGTGTCATGTCACAACAACTTATCCATGGAACAATTTTTTCTCTTCAAACTGTCTCAAGGTATACGATATGTGAGCAATGTACTTGAAAAATTGATCATTTGCTTGCCAAAAATAGTGTAGATCACACTTAATCTGATGCATTGCCATATATGATGTTTTTTAATAGATCAATATGTTTTTTTAATTTGAATTAGAATATACAAATACAATAAAACACAATAAATATTCCAAAACATTTCCAGACAGTGAATGTACTTCAAAAATTTGATCATGTGCATGAAAACATTATACATTGTACTTAATATGAACTACACCATTCCCAATTTGATGGTTCATATTAGGACTTCAATTTGATGTTCTAGAAATCGTACTTAATTTCCTGAGCAAGATTTTGATCTACCTAATTGAGTCTTACCATGAAAATAGCTTGGAAGTTCCAAAAACAAACTCCTCTAAGATCTTCACTATGTGTGTATAAAAAAGCTTTTGTATTAAAAAAAAAAAAATCAATTTCATATTTACAAAACATGTTATCTCACCATGCCTAACATAGATATTTTTTTAAAAGTAAAAACAATGTAGATCGCATTAAACAATGTAGATCGCATTAAACAATGTAGATCACACTTAAACATTGTAGACCGCACTTAGTCTGATCAATATCATTGCCATATTTGGATGTTTTATTAATAGATAAGTATGTTTTTTTTAAAAATTTAAATTAGAATAGAATAATATAATACATTACAAATTTGCATTACATATTTCGAAACATTTCCAACAAACTCTGCAATGTACTTTAAAAACATTGATCACGTGGCTAACAAAATTAGTGATTATAGATTATACTTAATCTAAACAACATCATTTCCAATTTGCTACATCTTGACTTTTTTCTGTAATACGTCATTGCCAATTTGACATTTCAGAATGCAAATTTTTTAATTTAAATAAGAATGTAATAACACAATACATATTCCAAATATGCAGCCTGCAACTAAAGATGACTAGGCCTGGAATTTGATGTTCTATAAATTGTACTTGATTCTCTATTCCAAATATGCATCATGCAGCCAAAGATGACTAGACCTAGAATTTGATATTCTATAAATTGTACTTGATTCCGTGAGCAAGATTTTGATCAACATGATTGAGTCTTAACATGAAAAAAACTTCGAAGTTAAAAAAAAACTCCTCTAAGATATTCACAGTGTATTAATATACAGAGACATTTTTTTAAGTAAGCTTTTGCATTAAAAAAATAGGAAAAAAAGGTACAATTTCACAGTTGCAGAACATAATCCGACAATTCACAACATATATACTGTTTTTTTTAAGTAAACTTTTACATTAACAAAAAAAGGAGTAAAAGGTATAGTTTTAGTTACATAATAGAGAGTTTGGGAAATCGTCCATGCCCAACGTAGATATTCCTTTTTTTAGTAAGCTACTGTAGATATTCCAGAAGTGCTATGAATGAGCAGAGAAGTACTACATTCCCTATCAATTACATCTAATAAAAAAAACTAGCTTAACTTAAGGTTCCTATTAACTTTGAGGACGCAAACTGAGACCACTAGGGGAAAAAATACTTAGACCACTATCAGAACAAGTTGTTAATCGACAAAGATCATGTCTCCACCACGCCCCTAGGGGCGAAGGATTCTTGTGCTAATAGCTAGAATATGATGATAGGTGCTTCAGTCGAATCTGAATTATTTCCATGTAAGTTATTAAGGATGCCTATCTGAATTCCCATCTCGGCCTACTACATATGCATCATGTGCTCAATTCATAAATCTTTTCGAGATCAAATATCAATTGAAGATCCTCATCTTTGTGCACCTCCACATTGGTTGCAAATCCCACTATTTTGAGACTATCGATCTTGATGTGACTGGCGACGATGTATGCAATCGATGCATATATTGTATTTGGGCCACTTACCTTTAGGCCAATCAAGGTACGATACTAATTTTTGAGGGTCGTAGTCTGTGGCTACTACATTATTGTCCCATTATATCTCACAAACCCACGAGATTATGAGCCCCTACTCTGCTAATGAGTTTCAATGGTCGCCTGGAATAATATGGGAGTTTTTTTCATTGTTCTTAGTTCTCTTATGGCCCTCCCAGGAGTCTTCCTCAATGGATTCATTCATATTAGTGGAATTCATTTCTATGGAATTCATCTCTTGGGAGAAATTAAACTCTTCCTAGGCATCGCCCTCTAAGGACTCTTCTTGGGCCACATGGGATTCCTTTAAGGAATATATCTAGGCACCATCCTCTAAGGACTATTCCTAGGCCTCACGACATTTCTCTAAGGCATTTCCCTAGGATTCACATGAGTCCTCAGAGTCCTCACCCACCTGTCATCCTCATAAATTATGAGATAATGCCAGCTCTCCACAACCTTCCTCTCTCCCTGAATTGTGATATATCCTAATTGCAAGAGCACACAGAGTGAGAACAATATTGAATGCAAGAACTTTGGAAGAAATTGTATTCATGGTCCATTGGTATGAGGAAAGAGAACAATGATTGCTAGTTCTCCAGTGCAGACCTTTTATCATGTTTAGATCTCCTTTTTGGATCATATCTGCCAAACTTGATAATGTTGATTTGAACCATCCCAAAGTTGAATTCAATATTTGTGGTTGATCTCTCATGGCTGAGGTATGCTGGAGGAGATAGCTTCCATGGGAGATGGTACTATGGATCTTAATTGCACTTTCTATCACTCCTATGCTCATTCGTACACTATGTGGGTGGGAACATGGGCAATGAGACCGCTCTTGTCATACTACTGCTAAAATAATTTAATGACATATCAATCCAATGTACCTCGACCGTGAGAGAGGTCAACTTGAGGGTCCAAATTTGAAGCCTTAAATTCCCTTCATTTGCTATTGTATCCTTCATAGAAGGGTTCAAGGGCACAACAATTTTTCCCATGTAAAAAAAAATTAATTTTGTGTGGGGCCCTTCAATAATGAAATTGAACATTATTTTGCAACTTTGCAATTGAAGGGATGCTCGAATTTTTGCATATCAAATTTTTGGATGGTTGAGAATGGATGATTTTGCTGCAACAAAGCCAAAATATTAGGAGAGTCTTCCATAGATTCCATCAACATTATTTATCGACATTTAAATCCCTATGAAACTTTGAAACATTTAAAAATAAGTTTAAATGTTGTTGCCACATTACATGTAGCTTCTTTCATTTAGTTGTTAAAATTTCCTCCATATGGGTTCTTGGGTTATTTGGGTTAGACACTTCTTATTAACAACCATAGAGTGGAACAATGCAAATTTTATGATTATGATGAGGAATTTGATTACATTTCTATTTATATACAATGAAATTTTGATGTATTACTATGTTTCCGAATGAAATTAATGTTCTTTTTAACATGTCATCATTGAAGGGCTCAATATATCCTATCCCTACAAAGTGAAATAGGAGTACCCTAGCCTTATACATGTATGTTCACTATGTATTATACATAGTTTTATTTTCAACAAGGAAAAAAATTATATCTTGTTCTTCAAACTTTAAATGAAGCTAGTGAGCTTGTAATTTTTATGTTTTGAACTTTATTTGACTAGTTCAGTAAAATGCACACCCAACCCTTTCTATTTAGTATTTTTTAGTGATCTCAATTTGATATAGTTTTTTTATTGTTTCAGACCTTCTTGTACCTTTGTTTTTCCAATTTTGAGGAAAAAAGACCCGCAGTGTAAAAACACCACAAGACTACCTTGTAAATGTGAAATGCCCTTAGTTCACTAAAATCCAAGCTACTGAGGCTGAGGCTACTTGAATTAGTTATCTCCTTGGTGATGTTGTATTCATTGAAGTCCCCAACTATCCTTGTCCTTCTATTTTCTACACATTATTTTTATCATTTTCAAAGAGGTTACATAATCTATAAGTCACATGGTCATAACTGAAAAGAATGTCTAAAATCTTGATTTTGTTTCATAAAAATAGAGTGCAAGTCAGTAACAATGGGATTAGAAAAATTCCGGCCATAATATCTATAGAGGTAATTTTTAAAACCTGATTCCATATACCTCAATCTATGTACTCTACGGACAAAAGCTTCCATAATTTTGAAATTTTGTCTAATTGTGTACTGTAAATTTTTGAAAATTGTAATTTTTCTGTTTTAAACTTTATTTCACTAGTTTAGTATAATGCATGCCCAACACTTATTGTTTAGTATTTTTTATTGATATTAATTGGATGTAGTGTTTTTTATTGTTTTACAAGTTCTTGTGCCTTCGCGGAGGAAAAATACTACAAGGTTGCTTGACAATGTTATCTCCTTGGTGAG
This sequence comes from Pseudotsuga menziesii, assembly GCA_001517045.1. Taxonomy (NCBI): domain Eukaryota; kingdom Viridiplantae; phylum Streptophyta; class Pinopsida; order Pinales; family Pinaceae; genus Pseudotsuga; species Pseudotsuga menziesii. The sequence goes on from LPNX010183296.1 coordinate 74,742, forward strand.
GCTAGTATTATTTAAAGACCCCAACTATGATTTTCCTTATATATTCCTTGCCTTTTTTATTATTGTTATAGATGTTACATAGTTTATAAGTTACATGGTCATAACTAAAAGAATGCCTAAAATCGTGATTTTGTTTGTAAAAATAGAGTGTAAATATGTAACAATGGGATTAGAAAAAATCATGCCATAATGTCTATAGATGTTAATTTTAAAACCTAATTGAATATACATGGAGCTATATATACTATGAACAAAATCCTCTTTCAAAATTTTGAAATTTTGTCTAATTTGTATATAGTAAATTTTTGAAAATTGTAATTTTTTTTGTTTTGAACTTTATTTGACTAGTTCAGTAAAATGCATGTCCAACACTTATTGTTTAGTATTTTTTAGTGATATCAGTTGGGTATAGTGTTTTTTATTGTTTTACACCTTCCTGGACCTCTATGTTTCCAATTTTGAAAAACAAAAGGCATGGGTTGAAAAACACTACAAGGCTACTTGCTAAGGTTATCTCCTTGTTGAGGCTGGTATTATTTAAAGGCCCTTACTATCCTTTTCCTTATATATACTCTACACATTTTTTGTATCATTTTCAAATATGTTACATAGTTTATAAGTAACAAGGTCAAAACCGAACAACAAATGTCTAAAATCATGATTTTGTTTTAGTAACAATGGGGTTAGAAAAGTTCCCTCCATAATGTCTATAGAGGTCATTTTTAAAACCTAATTTCATATACTTGGTGGTATATACTATGGAGAAAAACCTCCTTCATAATTTTGAAATTTTGTCTAATTTATGTACATTAATTTTTTTTAAATTGTAACTTTTTTTGTTTTGAATTACATTTGACTAGTTCAGTAAAATGTGTGCCCAACCCTTTTCATTTAGTATTTTATAGTGGTATCAGTTGTATATAGTTTTTTTTACTGTTTGACACCTTCATGTACCTTTATTTTCCAATTTTTGGAAAAAAAAATCATGGGTTTCCTTCTAAATGTGAAATGTCTGCTTAGTTCACTAAAATGCAAGTTGTTCATGTTGAGGCTGATTGAAGAGGTTATATCCTTGATGAGTCTGCTTGAAATTGATGGGTTTGCAGACGTAGTGGCGACGCTATTGAATATTTTTCATAAATAACCGGAAAAGGCTCCAAGCATGGCAATGGATTGGCTGCCACCCTCGTAATCATTGCCAAGATCTAGTTATACTAACTAACCATGTGATTGGACAGGCTAGCCGCATGTGCCAACCAATTCAAAAAGGGAATTTGGGCATCCATCCAAGATCATTATGTCAATTGTTCAAAGTGTCTCGATCAAGCTAGAGCTGTAACAATTGTCAAAGCCGAACTTTGTGAATTTATGATCTTTTCCCATGGAAATTAACTTGTTCAACACCAATACCGCTCTGGGATATGTTGTTGCAATTCCACATGTATATTGTCGATCGTCGAAGAGAAACCAAAATTTGTTTCAATACCTATTCCTATGAATCCACCAAAGAAGAAACAAATTGGGGGTAGGGCAGGAAAGAGAGAAACAAGATCTAAAGAAACCCATAGTGTAGATGATTTTGATTAAGGGTGTGTGACCCTATTTCCGGGGTATAAACCTCCAAAAAAGGATGATGCACCGTGTTTGTATATAATTAGAGGAAATTTGAGGTCTAAAATGGGCCTCCTAAGGAAAATTATAAAATAATAGTTAAAATAATAAAATAATAGCTAAAATAATAAAATAATAGTTATTAATTTTGGTAGAAGAATGAAAAAAACTACTTGTTCGTATTTTGACATATCTTCCTGTGTTTTTACTCAAATTCCCAAAGGGTGAGCTCATTGGATGCGGAATTTAATTCCACATCCAATGAGTACCCACACTGCATACTTTTGATAGACCCCTCTACCCCAAAAACAATAAATTCCTGAAACAACGTGATGATGACATCATCATCACATTATTTTTAGGTATTTCTTATATTTGGGGTAGAGAGGTCCATCAAAAGTATGTAGTGTGGGTACTTTTTGGATTCGGAATTAAATTTTGCATCCAACGAGCTCTCCCGCCTAAAATTTGAGTAAAAGCACAGGGAGATATGTCGAAAATACGAACAAAGAAAGTAGTTTTCTTTTATGACAAATATGTCAATTCAACCATTATGGTTGACTCATTTTATTGAAATTCTATTGGTTCTTGAATTTGAACTCACAAAATTTATTGTTGGCGCATTTTCTGATAAGGCCCATTTTAGGCCCCAAATTTCCTCTAATAAGAACCTAAAGTATCCATTGATAGAGATAGTTATCCCAAAGGGAGTCCATGTGAGGGGAAGTACTGTGGCTAATTTGAAAAAAAATGTTTTTCTCCAACCATGGTTTATTAAAGTATAAGGAGTTCTAGATAGACTAGTACATGAACTCAATGCATCTTGTTAAAGGAGGTCCAATCAAGTTGGTTCCTAAGGATTGGGCACGTGGATTGGTAAAGTCCAACATTTGATCATTAATTTAGTTGCCCCATTTTGGCCGCACTACACAAGTTAAAACTTGTGTGAAGAAATTGATGGTATATTTCCATGGCGGGTGTCTCTGGTTAGAAACCAAGGTTTATGTAGACGTCGACCTAGTTGTCAGTATTACCAGGTTACCCAAGGCTAGGGTGGATCTGACATAGATATTTGTTTGAAGGGACCAAGGCAAGATTTTGGTTACATGAATGAAAGAGAAGTATGGGCTAACTAGAGATAAAAGGGGCTTTGAAATCACCTCTATTAATGACCAAGTTGTTCAGTTCACAGCCAAGGTAATGTCCATAAAGTTGCTGCAGAAGAAGAGGATGAATCAATGCACCACTAGGGTCATTGATGTGGCAGAGAAGTGTTATGTCAGTGTTTAGATGAATTGGGAAAGGTTCATGTTAAATCAGTTGTTGAATGATACTATGGACGTTGAGGAGAAGGGTAATCCATTCAATTATTCGTGGTTGTTAATTCTCATTTCTTTTGTTTTCTAGGGAGAGCCACCAAACTATCAAGGAATGGACGTTAATGTCCCCTTTCAAGGGGCTTGATATCAAAATATGCGGTTCTATGGGATGAAGAGAAGGAAAATGGACACTAATGTAGAGTTCTTCATGCATACTAAAGGACTCCAGCATCAGATGGAAAAGATTCCAAGGATTGAAGTTGCTACTATGCAATGTTATCGAAACATTAGCAAGTTTATCACGAGGACCCACTACATTTATTTAGTTGTGATGGGACCCACAAAACTAGTTCCTAACAATAGAGTTTAGGCTACCAAATGAAGCTATCGCTGCTATTGTTCAAGAATGGCCAGAGGAGTGGAAGCAACTTGTCACAGATGACCAATTGTCTACCAAAGTTTATCCATAGCTGGAAGGTACTTCTTGGACCCAACTGGGTGGACATCAAGATGAAGAAAACCCACCTAGTTTAGATCGTGAAAATAACCAAGAGTCAAGTCCTACACCAACGAATTTGGATTTGGGAGATAAGAGGAAAGCTGTAGAGATACAAAAAAAGCATGAAAGAAACAAAAGGTTGTTAAAGATACTACCCCGATTGGTCTAACTAACGATGAATACAACTTGTTTGTTGATAGGATGGAAGAGATTGATGATGAGACTTAGTAGAATTTTGATGAAAAGAATGTTGATTTCTTTAAGGGGGTTGTTGACCTGCTACAAGTTCTCTACAAGGTTGTGAAAGAAGTTAGGTTTGGGGTTAGCAAGAAGGAATAAACAACAACATAAGTTGTCCCTTCTAATGACCAAGCTATTGAGGTCACTACTGTAAAGAAAGATCATAGGGTCCAGGTAACAACCCAAGAAATTGACTTGGGTAATAATGAAATGAATGTTGCAATGTGTGAATTGAATTATGCAAACTTGGATATGTTTTTCTTTCCGATGTTCATCTTGCACAGCAACCTCCATAAAACTACTAAGGAAATCAAAGTGCGTGGCCACATGGTTTATGATAAACTGAAATAGTATAACAGAATATTGACCATGGTCCACTATAAAGTCCAACTTAGAGGAAAATGCTAAGAGACAAGAGGAACTACGAAAAAAAAGACAGCAGCTAGAGAGTGCTCTTGAATCCTCTTACCATGAAGTTTTAGAAGTCGGGGTCATACAAGAGATGATGCTCGAGACAAAAGTAATCAAGTTAGGGGAATTCATCACTAAATTTCCGACATAAAATTGTTGAGCTCGAGGCTAAGTTAGTGCCTAGTACCCCTCCTGAAGAAATTGAACAATGATAGACTCAAATTCAGGGGGATGCCCAAAGCATTAAGGAATCTAAGGCGTATTGTGCACAAGCATATGAGGAGGTTTCCCAAGCTTGGGGATCCCTATTGGAAGATGTTGAGTTGAATGACATTACTAAAAATCTTAGTGCAACAGAAAAAAATTTGGATGCTCTGTGGAGTTTGTTAAAGAATCTACCACCAGTTGAAAAGATGAGCAAGGTTGTTGAGCATAAAATACTACAAAAATAGGTTAATAAGCTACAAACATAGTAGCAATGATGAACAAATCATGTCCAGAGTTAAAAATGGATGTATAGCAAGTGACAACAGCCATTGGTCCAATTCATGAGGAAGTTAACCATGCTTTGGTTGATGGTGAGACGTGAAGCTCAGAACACATTAGTTCTAAGGCTGCGGAAGAAGTCGCCAAGATTAAAGACGATGCTCAACGATGGGTTGAGGAAGTGAAGAAATTCTATCAGGACTTTCAATCGAATTTGAACACACCATCAATATCAATATAAAGTGGCTCGAGATGAGACAGACATGATTGTTGGGGGTTTGTTGGCCCTCAATAAGTTTTTGGTTAAATTTGATACCAGTTTTTTATCTTGGATGAAGTGTGAATGGAGAAGCAATGGAATGGTCAAATATGTGGTCAGCTCTAAAGTTTTGGGCAAAGTTTGAGGAAAAGTAGCTGTTTTGAGGAAGTCCAACCGAAAGGCTGGCTAGTTAGTTAGATTTTTTGTCCACTTACTAGGTAGTGGGAGTGGGATTTAAATCAATTGATAGTGCCTATAAAATTGTAAGCTATTGACATTTTTCTGTTTATCTTGAGTTAGCTAAGTCTATAATAAAAGCTAAGTTGGTGTATCTATCGAAGACTGTGAATCATTTTTTTCAAAGAGTTGCATGTATGAGGTTGATCTGTAGGTTGTTTGCACAAATCTGAAGTAATAGGGTTTGGGGAATGTTTGTAGGTTTTGTGCGTATACTAAAAGCATTTGAGAAACAACTCTTTTAGTAAATGAACGCTTTTGTGATTTTCTCCTGATTGGGTTTCCACGTTAACCTTTTGTTGACTATGCATGATGAATTTGTGTGATGTGTTACTATTATTTTGCAATGCATGAATGAAAATATATGGATAAATTTATGAATCGACACAGCACTGTTAAGTTACTGACATGAATATGGTTAATAATGTGAATGCTTTATGGTCGATTTTCATAGTTCATGACCTATAGTAGTCCTTTGTGTCAATGTTTGGTATGATGAAGATCCCCTTTTCCAAAGTAGAAACTTGGTTCATACATCTCCCATAAGTACATCGGGTGAGACCTCATATACTCTACAGGTGTTGTCGAAAGGAGTAAATCCTTTCAGGTCAGTATCTTGGGTTTTTATTGCTATGATGCGATATGAACTTGGGTTATTTTAAGATTGTGCCAACAAACATCCTCTTTTGCAAGTATTCAGAATGCTTCTTCCACAACTTCTAGAGGCACTGACTTCCTTCTAAAAATATATAAATGAAACAAAAAGGAATTTTCAACAATTACAGTCAAACTTCATGAAACCTAGTAAACGGTCCTCAAAATATCGAACATAAATACAACCAAATCATGACAAGATTCATAGATAGGATATAAAGGTTATACAAGAGATGTTTGAATTGGAAATCAACAGTGAAAAAAGAAATCTAGCTCTATAGCCATAATAAAAAATGCTACACTAACCTTTAGTAAGAATCTTTGTTTTTTCTCCTCGCAACTAGGGTTATGGCGTTACATACACAATAAAGTTAAATATTCTGACTCCTATATGATATGAAATATGTAATCGCATCCAATATCATCTGTAATTGTACAACTGAAATTAGAAAAGAAATAATAGAGGCCTTATAAAAATATATAAATGAAACCAAAATGGATTTTCAACCATAGATTCATTAAACTTCATGAAACTTGAATAAAGGTCCTCAAAATCTCAAGCAGAAATACAACCAAATATAAAAAGAAAACATTATACCCTCTAGCAAAAAAAATTAAAACTTATCTTAGAACTCGATCACTATCATCCATCATCTTTGTTCAGAAAATTTTCATGCAATCCAAAATGATTTGATCTGGTACAATGGTTGATAGGATTTAATCAAGGACTATGAGATCCACCCTAGGTTTCACACGGTAATTTCTCTGGTTAATTTTTCTCAAGAGAGACTCAGTATGTTAACAGGGTTTCACAACATTTGTGAGTGAGGTCAAGTAGGGAAGACGACCTATACTTCATCAGCTAACCACACATTATTATACATGCAAAATTGTTAACCACACCAATTTACCTCACATTCTTTTGCGTGCAATCCGAAAGATTTTCGATGGAGTTCGTAGTTTGACCATCTAAGTGATTAACAACCCAAATTACATTTTAACTAACTTCTAATCCATTTTTTTTTGTTTAGGATACATTTAGGGGGTGGTTGTTTATGATGAGGTGTATAGACAATACGAGTAGCAAAAACGATGTAGTCTAAAACATATGAAAACAAAGCATTATGTATATATTGATATATATGTGTAAATGTTGTTATACCGATTTATCCTCCTTATGGAAAGGAAAATACAAATTTACAAGGTTCATTGTAAGCATATACTATACAAGAATTAGAATAGTAATTTGGCATTGAGATGTAAATAAAAGAATAATTACCCCTATGATAAACCCCGAGGGAGTACCGGAAGTAAAACACTTGACCGATTACGTTTATGAGTGCATGGAAACCATATTATTCTTAGGCCAAGGCCGAGCTCGAGGGTTTACTCAAGATCGAGAATCATTCAGCAATAAGAAACAAATACAGGTATGCTACTAATACGTCCATAGTAGTAATAACCATAAATTAAACCAGGTCAAGTAATGCCCCTATAATTAAACATAATCAAACCCTACGGGTTGGGGAAAAGTCTCCTTTTCCATTTAGAATACAAACAAAGCTATTCAGTTTAAACCCTAACGACGTGGTTAGACAAATGCAATTTTAACTCAACATCTAGTTCTCACAAGTATTATGATTGCAGGGAGAATAATATATTAAAAAAAACATATATCGAAATAGATATTCTGCCAATTTCATAAGCCCTATAAAAACTGTGCTAAACCAACAAAATAACGATAGAAAAATAGGAAATCATCTTCGTAGATGAGAAGAGGAACAATGATTATAGAGAACCAGTTCGGTAGCTTTAGATTAATACTTTTCAAAAGATAGAGTAAAAGGCGATTAAGTAAATGGCCTCTCGGCTAACAAATCCACTGACAACTTTCAAAATTTACCACTGTCCAATATGGGGTTTAAATCCCTTAATCCTTTAACCTTTAAGGTAGAAAAACTGTTGCATATGTCTCGTAACATCATTCAAATCCATAACATAAATAAATTAAAGGGTTTCTCCAAGATATGTAACCAATAAAGGCTCAATTGTTAGCTCAAAGCAAGCCATAAACTTCATTTTGGCACGGAATGCTAATTCACCAAACCTTAATGGTTTGGAGGAGTTGCCAGCTAGTCCCCACAAAATGCGAGAGGGAGGGTTCCAAGCCGAAGGTTGATCAATGGTTCCAACTAAATCGCTTGGTAATAAGTGAATTTCATGACCTCTGTAAGTGACACTATAATCTGATATCAATGGTTTAAAAGGATATTTTGACTATATGGAATTTCTACACTCTCATTCTTATGTCCTTAAAAGGATATTTTGACTATATGGAATTTTTACACTCTCATTCTTATGTCCTTCATTCTCATAGAAGGGTTAAGAACTTTGTCCCAGCCATCCTTTGGTAATAATAATGCTCCCTAGGTTAAGAAATAAGATAAAGCCTTATTTTCCAACCTGAAAAACAACAAGATCTAGTCAGAATGAATACATAAACTATAAAAGAAGTTGAGTAAGATTAAATACTAAAAATGATATACTTACCATTACATTGTCGAGTTTGGAGCCAAAAGCACTTGAAGTACAACTCTTGATTGTTCATAACCTATGGAAGTAGAATAAGAGTGTATTAGCTTTTCCAGGTAAGTAAGAAATGTTTTCTAGGAGAGATTGAAGTAATGTTATTACTTGGATAAGAAAAAAAATTAAGGTCAATTGTGTAAATAATGAGTGAAAAGTAAATTTTATGTATGACACGTTACATATATACATGGAAACAAACACCACAACAAATCAACTATCAAAAAATGGACTTCATATAGTTGAAGGAACGTCGTTAAATGGACATCATATGGTTGAAGGAACCTCGTTTAAATGGAAACACATTGGAGTTAATATTCAAGAATATGACTCAAGATCTCATCCTAGAAGGCAATAGGCAGTTTTCATCTTTACATACAACTACAAGAATAAAATACAAGAACAACTTGTATATGAAGTAATATTTATTTTGCAATTTATGAAAGAAGAAATCAGTTCTTATTTTTATGCACAACCATCTAAGACATTTTTCTTTTAAAAGAGATAGTATACAACTACCAATATGATGATGATTGTAATACCTCCATTTTCACCCTTAGAACATATTGCATGATATGTAAATATTGTGTATGTGCGGTGTATGAATTCCAGTGTGGAGCATATGGCCAAGGCCCCGCTAGTGAATGCCTAGAATTATAGAGGCAGGTATTTTATATTTTGTAATCCATGTACTAGTAAGCCATGGGAAATGCTAAAAGCAAACAAATATTTACAATAATAATAAAATGTCTAAAGTCTGGCTATGGTTGAGAAATGTGAACGATGGATGCTATGTGTATCCACTTGGGAGAGGTGAGGGGTTGTGGGATTGAACCATTTGTCTCCAAGTGTCATCTTGAGGATCCATCTTGACTTCCCTTGATGGAATTTAATTCTATGGTAAGAAAGTAGCTGAGAAATCAGCTCACGAATTAATGGAGCATGGGAAAACCCATAAATTCGCATGGTAGGTTATGGGCTCAATTTTCTTGACCCATAAGTAATATTTCCTTAGGAGAATTTGTTTTTTTATCCTTCCCATTCCATCAAGGAACAAAAGACTGCAATTCTAAGCATTCTTTCCATTCCATGTTGTGTAAAAACAAAAAATTGCCACTTGGAAAGAAGTTGTGTTTTGAAGTGCCAAAGTCACCCAAAAATTCATGTGGGCACTGAAATTCAGTCGGGAACCCATATATATAAACCCCAGGGAGAATTTGAGAGTGATAAGAGCCCCAAAATGCATGGAAGGACCCAGTTTTGAAGGCTTGAAAGTTGAAATTCGTGATTGAGAGTAACATGGCCAAAAATCGTGAAAAATCGATGAGTAGATTGAAGTGGGAGAGAGATCATGGGTCAGATTGCATGGTAGAACCAGTGAAGGCACAAATATCTATTGGTTTAGAAGCTGGGACCATCCATATGTTCATAAGTCAACGTTGAGGGAAGGGGCACCCAAAGGACTCTGTAGTAGAGAAGGGGACCTTATTCAGGATGACGGTTGAGGTTTTGGGGGTGCTCGGGTTGTTTGAAGCCAAGTTCATATGCGTGTATAAGCTCCGTGGTTGAGATCATTGGCTTGGGAAACTTCTTCATTGCCTCTCTACTTGCTTGACATACCCAACCATGTTCTTGATTAGCATGGGTAACTGTCCTTAAGGTTGTGAGTGATCCTAAGTAATTCCTCCCTAGTGGATACATATCCCCAGCTCGGGGGTGGTCTCTTAGTGCTTAAAGAATATAGTCTGGGTGGAACATTTCAATTCCATAGCCAGCTGCTCGAGCGATTTTAACTAAAAGATAAGTGTTTTTTGTTGTCTCATGCAAAATTATGTGTTATGAATGATTATTCATTGTGTTAAATTGAATGAGATAACCTAGATGAATTATTCAATTATATGCATGTGAATAGAATGAAAATGAATTTATTGTTACACATGTGATGAGTCTATTGGTATAAGCATGTTGTGTGATTGAGCTAATTAAAGTGTGTGTTTAATATGAATTTAGACATGGATTCAGATGTTAGAAAATTTGTAATATGGCCATGCAGCGAAATTTATCACCCCCCTATTGTCTGTGCCCTTCTGTGATAGAATGATCTATGATAGAGTGATCTGTGGTAGAATGAACTGTGACATAATGATCCACGATAGAGTGATATGCGCCATAGTGATCTATGACGAAGTGAACTATTACAGAATGATCTATGACAGAGTGATTTGTGACAGAATAAACTGTGATAGAATGAACTGTGACAGAGTGATTTGTGACATAATTAATTGTGATAGAATGGTCTATGACAAAGTGATATGTCACTGAATGATCCGTGACATAGTGATATGTTATAGAATGAACTGTGATAGAATGAACTGTGACATAATGATAGAATGAACTATGAAAGTCCTCTTGGCCCACAACGTTTTATGGGTTATCCAATGTCCAGTTTCACTATGAATCTCACGAGAGTTCGTTCTAATCTTGGCAATATTTTTTTTCTTTGAGCTAGTTAAGAGAGAGATAATTTTGAATCTCAGGATTAGGGTTAATGATCTCTTTATAATGACACAATTTTATTTTACCCCCTAAATCTTCCTTGCATCGTGTTTTCTCCTTGAACATATAAGCAATAATATTTTCAATGTTATAGGTATTTTGCAAAGTTACAATTTTGTCGATCCCCCAATAATTTAACCAAGTCATGGCATCTTTAAGACACCCCTGCTTGAGGCATATGTGGTTTTGAATGGAGTTAAGTGCAATTTTAGAAATCCGGTGGTCTCCTATATTGTTTAATTCATGCTTTTACATTAGACATCTAATCATAGCCATGCTTTCAATGGGGAAGAGCCTGAATTCTAAGAGGAGAATAAGATAGGCCATATTGCTCTTAATTTTAAGATTATAAGTAATCAACCGCTTCTAGATTTTCTCAATTTTTCTCCAAGATTATCTGAAAATGTTGCATCCTCAAGCTTCACATCCATATATGATAACTGGAGTGATGAGCATTTTAAAGAGGAATTTGTTTTTGTCCCACATCATAAAGTTTGTTGATTTATAGTTGTTTTCAAAATCGAAGAAGGTTTTCCACCCTCCAGTAATCCTCTTCTCAATGCTATAGTTCCAGTTGAGCTTGTGATGGAAGTCAATTCCAAGATATTTATAAGAAGTTAGTTCATCCAAGTTTCTATTGTCATAAGTACCCTTATTGGATTTGATAATCATGAATTTTGTTTTGTCGATGTTAGCAATGTTAAATTTAATAAAGCATAGGATCTTCAGGCCTGCATGTATTCAATGAGAAAAGAAGGCTGTAGAAGCGACAGAAGAAACTAGTAGAGACTAATCAAGCACTCATTGAAACATTGCACACACATGGAAACAAAATTGGTATAACATCATGTTGAGGCTTGGAAATTCGCAAGCAACAACAGCAAGGGATTCTCCCCAGTCAATGTTCCCAACTAGCCCGTGACTGTTTGGTATAGGGAATCCGTCCGGTTTGTAGTTCGACTACCGTAGGTCAAGTACCAAAAACAAAGGTTTCATTGGTTACGGCCCGGTCCACCGTATATATTTTTCTATTTTTGACTTAAAGTATGATATGCAGGTGCCTAATTAACAATGCAGGGTGACAAAGGATGCAAGGAGTAGTCACAACGTGATGCCCAGGTTCTTACCTCTCGTCTTAGAACTCACAAGCACCTAAATCACATATGCAGTAATAAAGTAAAACTATATATCTATCTATCTATCTATCCCCGGGGAGCCAAATTGTAACTTATCAATGAGTAATGTATATTGTATATGCATCATAAAGAGAAACTACATATAGCTGATATTTCTTCCTCACAACAAATGAATGATTAAATATATTTACACAATCAGATAGCCAATTGCTTATGAACAACATTCATTACTCATGGTGGTAATTTCACAAAATAAACCAGAAATCATTCAAACAAAGACATAGGCCATAATAGTTAGAACGATCTCACAGTTAATGGAAAAAACTGAAAAACAAAGTAGTTCATCTTTCACCAATCCATGGCACAGTATTTGAACGTCCCACCAAACTTTATCCAATAGGAAAACAATAATTCTTTATTGCAAAAAAAAGTAGTTCTTCTTACAACATTTCTTTTCTTGTCTAACTGGGAAAAATCCCTTTGTTCTTCTAAGTCTTCTATATTTATACAAAAAGGATGAGACTTTTGGGTTGCCCACAAATAACCCTTGGGATTCCCAACTCTTCACCTCCCAAAATTTCACTTTCCTCTAATGTTTACAAAATTGTTACATATTACACAAGTGAACAATCCTTCATGAGGAGGGCCCCACTTGAGTATTCAGAAATTTCTTCCACACTAAAGCCTCAGAGGTGATGCCTTCAAACGCACAAGGTTCCAAAAAATGAACGTTTATCTCAAACTTTGCAGCCTGGTTTTTTATCGCCTAAATTCTGACCGCACTCAAACGGAGCTGATCCTCCAATAGCTGCACACTGATGGCAGAATGATATACTTCATTCCTTAAGATCTGGTGGTCAAGGGCATTAATGTGCTGTATTTTTTCTTCCTCCTCTTGATACCTCTTTTGTAAAATCTCCACAAATGAGTTGCGGTCTGGAAAAACATCTAGCCTCTGCTCAGCTTCTACTTGGCACTGGTTATAGGTAATCAGGAGCCTTCTGAAAAAATCTGTGCATGCTCCTTTCGTTTTTTGAACAACCTTTTTGAAATCCTCTGCTGTGTTTATAGAAAACTCTAATAAGTCGTAATCCTGCTTAAGGGCCTGTCGATATTTCGAGGGCAGCTCTGCAGGAGTTTCTTCATTATTTTCCAACCTTGCCATTCTTGCTGTCAGGACTTCTAGGACGTCCTAAGATCTATCAACAAAATAAGAGGAAGTCTCCAGAATTTCCTCTAATCGGCCGTCTATTTGCAAAACTTTGCATCTCTCTTCTTCTATGGCAGTCTGCAGCTGAAGCATCTTGGCCTTTTGTGCCAGTACATGTTCCTTGAAAGGTTGGAGGTCAACTTCCTGCTCCTTTGCTTTTTCTAAGGCAGTTGTTAGAGAAGAAATCTACTCTCGAAGTTTCATCTCTTGTTCTTGAGCTTGCCTCTCACTTGCCTCCAAGGTGGTCTTTTGTAGCTCTAAGTCTTCTATCTTTTCCAGCAGCCATTCCTTCTCCACCCTTAGCTCTTGATACTCTTGTTGCACTCTCTCCAGACACTCTTCTGTAGTGTCCATAGACCTCCTTTCTGCTTGGAGAACCTGCAGTTCATCCTTTGAAGACCTCATCTCTTTTTGCATGTCCTCATATTTTCTCTTTAGCTTACTATTTTCTTCTCTCTCTTTTCTTAATGTGTCTTTCAGCTGAGAAGAAGACTTCTTGGATTGCTCAAGATCTATCATGATTTTGTCTACATTATCCTCTGAAGCGTGGATCAATGCAGCTCCTTCTCTAATGGTGAATATGGGATCTCGGTTTGTCCCATATACAATGGTTGTATCCGTTATCATCTTCCCGGACAGACCTCCTGTTTCGACCTTCTTTTCAGTTCTCTTCACTATCCTCTTTCTTTCCTTGTCATAGAAGACAGTATTAAAATTAGGGATTTCTTCCCCTACCTTTTGTACAAAAGGGACCAGTTTAAGTGTGGGGACCATACACTGTCCAGGTGCGCTGACATCAAGTACTTCTGGGTCCTAATCCTCAGGGTTCTCCACGTCCTAGGTCTGAATGTCAGCTATGTCAGAGGCTGACTGTTCTATCTCTTTCTGAGTTAGCTTTAGCCTCTCTGCTTCCTACTTCTGAAGCTCCTCATCAAGCTTCCTTTTCCTTTCTTCTTCTTCGTTTCTCGCATCTTCTTCAGCTTTTTGGGATGCCTCTTGGGCAGCTCTTCTTTTTTCTTCTTCTTCTCCCTACAACCACCCTGCAGTTTCTTGGGCCAACCTTTGGGCTTCTTCATTTCTTTTTCTGGCTTCTTCATCTGCTTTTGCTTGTTCATCATGCCCCTTTCCACCTTTGGTGGTGATCTTCTTTTTGAACCTTTTCCTTAAGGCTGTTATGTTCAATGCACTACAGAAGATGGATTCTTGTCTATCCCAATGGTGGGTGTATTCAAAATGGACGTTGTTGTCTTTGCAGTGTTCAGCCACTTTACTGTGGGAGTCATTTCTATGGAAGGGCATCTCACCAAAATGAAACCTTTCCAACTCTTCTACAAACTCATCTGCTTTCTCCACTCTAGTAAACTTATAATTTCCTAACTTGAAAGGAAAAAGGGGATAGGCAGCCTTCTTATGCTCAAATAAAAAGCTTCCTATGCCATCGAGGAATACTTGTCTAACCGCCTCTTTATGAATGGTGTAGTCTGTGGCATATTTGGGGAGTAGGGAGGGTGCTCTAGAACCTCCAAACATTCTGAAGTAGAGGCCATCCTTAGTTAGATAATAATCTGCATATTCTTCAATTACCTGCAATGCCTCTTCTGACATGCAGTCACCTTCCTTTAGAAAAATGAGAGTATACAATGGCATGATAAACTGTTCACAGACCTCTCGGTAGTGACTGTGGTACTTGTGCGCCCACAGTGGCTTTTATGCAGAATAAACAGGCATCCTCTCCCTGTCCCAGATGCACCTTCAGCCGGGGAAAGGTTGATTACACAGTATACAATCCACGAGTATGGAACTCATGTAAAATTCTGACCTCTTTTGGGACACTCCCCCCAGGGCTGAGACCATACAGGCTGAAAGACTATTTGATACTATGTTGGCCCAGTTGAAAATGGTCCCCTGGGTTGCAACATAAAAAATAATTGGCATCCACTCCAATTTGAAGCTCTTCCCATGAGCTCTCCCAAAAATCCTGTTAAGCATTAAGGTGATGAACCTGTATGGGGTCCTTAAGCTTGCTGTGTCATACTCTCCCGTTGGCCTGGTTCTAAAATGTCTTCCAAACAACATCAATCTTTTAAGGGTCTCAACAAGGTCCATTCTAATGTTTCTCAACCAATCATTAGACAAAAGTACTTGTGCTTTTGGTAGGTGGTAGGCCAGGGCTACATATCCTGGGCTATAGGCAGCATAGCCTTGTTTGTCAACATTTTCTAGGATCATAGTGTTACATCTGCCTGGGGCAAAATCCAACCAATCACTTCAGAGCATGGGAAGAGCTCTGGTCTTGTGGCAATATTCATTAGTGAAGATCTCTCTATATTGGCGTATCTGCCTTCTTCCTCCAAGCCCATATCAAGCACTTCTCTGTGCGTGATCAACCTGTATATCTCTCCCCACTGGTACTCAGGCTCTACACCATATATGCACTTGGTGTCCTCATAGATGTATTCAGTTTTGGTAATAACTTCCACATCAGGATCCTCTTCGACTACAGGGGCCTTCTTATTTTGTCGTTTCGACATTTTGAGTTCAGAATCTTCCTGTTATACATACAATTACCATCATTAGGCCCTTTCCGGCTAAGTTGCAAACATTGAGACACAATGTGCAGTGTTTCACTTTATCTATGTTTAACATGACAAAAATTAGTCAAATGAAGCAAATATGTGCAAGCTAACACTACTGTCTAATACCAAAACAGTTCCGCCAACAAACTCGAGTGGGAAGCAAATCTACATAAAAATGAAGAAAAATCGGTCTCTCTACGGGCGCCATGATCATCGCGCTGTGGGGAATGACAAGGGGATTTAAGCAAGTTTTCACGGTGTGTTTTCAGGAATAATCACTGTCTGTGCAATTCATGGTCAAAATAATATTGTGCAGTGCTATATAGCCCCCAACTGGCTCGGGTTCGAAACCGACCATGAATCGGGTTGCTTGAAACAGCGTGGCTTTGGTTCGAAAGATACGAGAAACGTGAGAGGGGAAACCAGTCCCAGCATCATAGGGAGAGGCCACGAAAAACCTTCTCCTACCAAAACATCATCATAGAGGGCAGACTGGTGCAGATAGCGTAACGGCCGTCTGCACCAAACCCCCCATTCACTAAGCACAAGGTCAAAATGCATAACGGCTGTGGAGGGAAAATACCCTATGGGCCAAAAAATTGCTCCCACTGACAGCTATGATACAAGCCTCCGCACTATATATACATGTAAACTATGGGGTCAAGGAAAAAACATCCATAAAAACCTAACCATGGAGCAAAAAAAAAAAACGCTCCACCAAACGGAATGGGATAAGGCATACAAGAGCCTACCTGGCACCTCGACGCATATGGTGGGAGAAAACTGTTAAGCCTCCATGGTTGAGCCACCTGGAACGAGGGTACACCGATAGTGGGGTCCGACCGAGCTCGAGCGCAATGACAGTGAGCAACAGTTGGAAATAGCAATAGAATAATCCACATGCCCGACCCCATATATATATAGTCAACCATAAGCGACGGGCGAAAAACAAATAAAAATCAGATGACGGAGACAAATGGGTCGGATGTCACAAGGACATTTGTTCCACAACGTCGGGTGGCAAAACCACTAAGCTATCCGCAGAGATAACTGGGAGAAAATAATAACGCGTCGGATCCTACGATATTAAACATCAGAGCGATAGCAGAAAAGGGAGCCACAACGGCAGAGTCATAAAGGACAAATAGTGATCTTCAATCCTGCATTAATTCAATGAGAAAAGAAGGTTGCATAAGAGAGAGAAGAATCAAGTAAAGACTGATCAATTACTCATGGAAAAATTGCACATAGATGGACACAAAATTGGAATAATATCATTGGATCCATTAACCAATAAATAATATGTAATGCAATGGTGTTACAAATCGAATAATTCAAAAGCCTAATATAGGATTCAATTATACCAATCTAGAATGACTCCAGAGCTAACTTAGTGTGGAAAAATTACCACTAGAGCTCACTAATACAACTCTAGATCACTAAATTAATTCACAACTAATTAAGGGAGGTAGCTAGGTGAGAAAATGTTCCCTACCTCCCTTAAATCATGCATCCTAGTGCCAGTTTGCATGATTTAAGGGAGATAGGACAAATTTTCTCACCTACCTACATCCGTTAACTGGTTGTGAATTGAATTAGTGATCTGGAGTTGCATTAGTTAGCTTTAGTGGTGATTTCCCACACCGAGTTAGCACCGAAGTTAGTTTGAGTTGGGGAATTTGAATCCTCCTAAAGGAATTCAAATTATGGCTATTGTATTATAGAGAAATTAATCATTATTCATGTATTGTTATGTTGACCATTTTTTGACTCATGTGTGTGTAATTTTTTCAGTGAATCTATTGATCAGTTTTCACTGAATAGTCTCTCTCTTCTGCAACCTTCATTATCCATTGAATCATTCATGCCTGAGGATCCTATGCTTCACTAAAATTTACAAATAGTCATTCCCATATTGGAGCATAAATCCTTGAGAATTACTAATTGCTTCTCTAGATAATAGGGTCACCTTGCTATAAGAACTATATCATCATCATAAAAAATAAGCATGATGATTATTCCTGCTAAGGTCATGTGAACACAACTTGATTCTTCTAAACAAACTTCAATCTTATCAATGTAAATCCCAAAAAGTGTAGGGGAGAGGGGTCTCCCTTCCTAACTCCAATATTGCATTTAATATATTGCGAGCATCCCTCAATGTTTTTGAATTTAACAGTGACGTTCTCATATAACCTTATAGTCACAACCCTTATCTCAACATGAACCTTTAACTCTTCTAATATATTCCATAGGTTCTTTCTACGCAATATATCAAAATATTTCCTAAAGTCCATGAAACAACAAAAACAATTGGATTTATTATTACAACATTCCTCCTTGATGATCCTAAACATAACAAGGTGGTTTGCAGTTCAATGCCTCCTTCAAAACCATTTCTTTCCTTTATCCCACTTTCCTTCGTTTTCTAGTCACATCCCACATATTTTTTTTGTGGAAAAAATATAAATAAAAATGCAATAATATTATTGTTAACCCTCAATTTATTAAATGTGAAAATGGATTAAATATTTTAATATAAAAATGAACATATTTTTACATAGTGAATATTTAAATAATTAATTTAGAATTATAAGAATTATAATTTAAAAAATAAAAAAATTATTAGATTTATTTTTTTAATTATTAGAAAAAAGGAAAAATAGTGTAAACATTAACTACTGTGCAGCACTAAGGTAAATTCTAGAAAATAAAGATTAATTTTTTTGTAATACCCTTCATAACATTGCAAGTAATTTTGTTTAATTTTTATTTTGTAACAAAAATTGATAAATGTTATAGAAATATTATTTTAAGATTAAATGGTGAATGTTGGATACATAAGTTAGAAACCATGCAATTAATTGATAGAACCCGAGTTTATGGTTGTAATTGAACCATAAATTGTCTTTACGAAAACAAGTGGCCCATATTTGAGAGGAGTAGTTCTCAACTGTTAAAGTCCCAGGAACGAAAAAGAGGGGGCATGCTTAAGAAAGAAAGAGTACCAAGAAAAGAGAATGGAGAGCTGCCAGATATCACCTAGAGCGGTGTAGGATGTAGAACATTATTGAGAAATAACACAGAGCTGTTTGTGAACATCTTAGTGGTGCTAGGCTCTGAAGTAGAACCATCAGTGAGAACATTAAATGTGTTAAGTTCTGCAATAACTAACTCTGCTCATTAGACTAGTGGTAATTTAAAAGATGGAAGAAGTGAGTCATAAACTTAGGAATCTGGGCAAGGTGGTGGAGACCTTGTACATTGACAAGTTTTGAGGATTCCTAAGTCCGGGTGGTGTGTGGTTGTTTTCCTTTCAGGCCCACATAGAATCAGATACATTTTGCTAATAAACTAAACCCTTATTTGATTCTGAGAATGAAATGTGTTTTATAATTATAATTAGGGAAAATTGCATATTAGGCTCGGTATTTATTGAATAGTTTGGATAAATTTATAGAGTATTTATGAAATATGTTTTATATTAATGCAATTGGTAGTTATAGAGTATTCAAGAATCCTTGACCCAATATTTTATTATTATTATGAATTTATTCACTTATATTATCTATCCATGCGAAGAGTAAGCAAGACCCAAAGGAAATATTTAGTAATAACATCTATAAAATGAAAACATTAGATATCGACCAACGTACAATGGAAATGAAGATATTTAAACCCAAACTTGAAACTACGTGGTTCTAAACTCTAAGAAATAACTGCTAAGAATTATTTCAGCAAAACGACAGTGACAAGAACTCTAAGTTGCAAAGCATCTTTTAATACTCAAGTACTAGAACCATAAAACTAGGGTCATTTCATAATTCAGTTATATAGCTCTGCAAATAATGAATTCTAAATGCTACATTAATATCTTTAAACATGTTGTAGCCAAAAAGAGCTATAAGCATACAAGCTACCGAATTATTCAAAGACAGGTCGTAAACTAAAAGGTATTCATTATTCACAACCAATACTCCAAGGGAAGGATTAAAATCCAACCAGTGTAGATCCAAATCCTAGGCTCTATCAAGAGCCGAGAGGGATCAAATCTCTGGAGCTGCAAGCCTTCTTGAGTGCAATACCTGAGAAGAGGTTTGCACCTAGGGCGATTTGATGTCTCTCGAGACTTGATAGAGCCTGGAATTTGGATCTAAGTAAGATTTTTATTGTTAAATATGATTAAATATAAAAAAAATTACAACTTAAGAAATTGTGTCCTTTAAAAAAATTAGATCTTTTTAAATAATTAATCAAATTTAAAATGAATCCAGTTTAAAACAACAATTTCAGTGAGATAAAGTATCATCAATTCATATATTCACTCCACTATGACTTCTATCCGATTTTGACTTCTATTCGATTTTGTAACAGGTACGTAGGTGTCTTCCAACTTTCCAACCTATCTAAATAAGAAAGAAAAAAATATTAGTTCTCTAAGTGAGTAGAATGAAGAGAAAAGAAAACATAAAATACAATATATTTAATAATAATAACAAATAACAAAAACATTTTAAGTTTTAACAAAAGTACATGGATCAATATGCAAACAAACTTATCCACATAATTTGTTAAACAAATTTTGTAATTATAACCATGAATACAAACTTTTTAAACCTGGAGATCATCATGTCCATGGATAAGAGCCAAAACATAGAAAAACAAAATTTGATTGACAAATATTTTTCTTCCTGCACGTAAAAGTGCTGTTACTTCTACACAAGTTCTAGACAAGTTTCAATTAAGTTCAGTAATATTATGCTCCCCGACAAAAGAAATTCTGCTTAAAACAAGACTAATTTGATTACTTAACTATACGAGTTTGATTAATTTTAGCTTAAATAAAGCCTGCTTTTAATTTAGGCTTAGCCTTGGTTTTGTTCTGGAAGCAAATATCCATTTTAACAGATATGCAGCTTCGAAAGACTAAACTACATCTTACTTTATCACTGGAAGTTTTGTATTCATCAATTGGCCAATTGTTCCGTGTAAGACAGCGCAATCAAAATTCTGAAAATCTGAGAGCTGCAGGTCATCTTAGATACGAGACAAGACAATGACACCAAATCTACAATAGAAGCCACTATTCCCAATTTCCCATAATTTGTAAGCAACGGGAAAATCTTGGGTGACTGTCCACACCAATAGCCAATGGAATCGTATGGAAATATTGTGAGATTGTGAGATCGTTGTGAGTACACCAAGCTGGCAGGATTTCTAGAATGGTGGAGATCGAACACTGTCAGCACCTGTCCAGAGTTGTGGTGGCTTGCGGAGTGAATTTTTGCATGGTTCTCATGGAACCAATGTAGCTTTGTCCCCAAGCCATTCACCTGTGTTTATTCCAGCGCTGACAGAAAAAGGTTTTACTGGTTTTATGATGGATTTTCTGATGGGAGGGGTTTCTGCTGCAGTTTTTTTGTCCCAAGGCCATTCACCTGTGTTTATTCCAGTGCCAACAGAAAAAGGTTTTACTGGTTTTATGATGGATTTTCTGATGGGAGGGGTTTCTGCTGCAGTTTTTTCATCCCAAGGCCATTCACTTGTGTTTATTCCAGCGCCGACAGAAAAAAGGTTTTACTGGTTTTATGATGGATTTTCTGATGGGAGGGGTTTCTGGTGCAGTATTAAAAACTGCAGATGCCCCTCTTGAGCGTATCAAACTATTGATACAAAGCCAGGATGAAATGTTGAAATTTGGACGTCTTTCTGAGCCATACCAAGGAATTACTGATTGTTTTGGTAGGATAATCAAGGAGGAACGTGTGATTTCTTTATGGAGAGGAAACACTCCAAATGTAATATGTTATTTCCATACACTGCAAAGGTAAATACAATTTTTCATATATGTTTTTCTGCTTGCTTTACAAGGCGATGCATACTGATATAAGTTTCTTATTTTTTTGTTCATTTGAGCCTCTTTGATTTCAACAAAGAGAGGGATGGTTACTGGAAATCTGGCCTCTGGTGGTGCAGCTAGTGCGTCTTCTCTCCTTTTTGTTTATTCTCTGGACTATGCTCGAACTCGACTGGCTAATGATGCCAGATATACAAAGAAAGGAGAAGAGAGGCAATTTAATGGGCTTCTTGATGTTTACAAGAAAACATGGAAATCTGATGGTCTTGCTGGTCTCTATCGCGGGTTTAACATTTCCTAGGTGGGAATTGTACTCTATCGTGGCTTGTACTTTGGGTTGTATGATTCTCTCAAGCTTGTTTTTTTTGTTTGGAGACCTTAGGTATGATATTGCATTTCTTGTATTAATGGAACCTGCATATTGGGTTGTAGAGAGTTTTTCAGGCAATAACTTTACAACATTTCTGTTGTTTTTGTGGCCGACATTTATTTTGGAAGATAATTAAAAGTTTTGTTTTTTATAGCCGACATAACATTGTGTAACGTTACGTAACGTTACAAGATCTCCCCCATACTAGGCTGTAGAGAGCCTCTCGGCTCAACAATATATACATAGAGGACCTACGTTGTAACCTTGAAATAAACACCTTCTTCACCATGTGAAGGATACAACTTAAACCCACAACTTTGTCCTTCCTAGGTTATTAAATTGGGAAGGCGAAACAAAATCTTAATATCCAAAAATACAGTAACACTGGAAACAAACCACATACTCTACATCTCTCTAAAGTTTGAGACTTATCTCTATAATAGATATGAATGAAAGGTAAGACCGATGACTTATGCATAGAAGAACGAGTAACTACGCCCCACACCTCTCTATTGATGGAAATGACATGTAAAGAAAACAAAGAAGTTGTTAGTATTTATACAAAAAATTACAGTTAAGGAAATAATTAAAATATTACATCTCAGAGGGTAGATTTGGTTCACCTATAAGCATGAACCCTTAACCAAAACCCATCTCCATCCATTCATGATGCTTTAAGTTTCCACAAGACGAGGAGAATAAAGACGATCTTGTAAAACCATTTTTGTATCCACTAGTGAGCAAGTTACAATGACAAGGAAAGAATCACATGCACATAGACCCTTATGCTGAAATCTGAAGGGATGATCAGATACTTTATAAACAACAACAACAACAATGGTTCAAGTTAGAAAAGTATTAGGAGCAGAGCCATGGAAAATCAATGGCTTCCCAAAAATAGTTGCGCATACAATCACAAATGGAGCTACCGTGACTGTAGCATTGACCTTGTTCTTCAAAAGGTTAAAGTGGGTGCTAGTTATAAGGAATTACATCGAGAAATTAAACATGTTAGGGAGATATGTCAATGATTAAGGTGTATGGTTTGAAATAAATTTAGTTACATGTTGTCACTTGATATCATCCTTGCATAAATTTAATTCCTCCTTCATAAGTTACAAACCTTACAATTGGTTCCATGGTTGAAGACATGCAAGTGATTGAAAGGGAGTTAGCATAACAACTAAGTATATCACAAGTCTAACCAAAATATCACATCCATAAAGAGTAAGTCAATTTGATAACATTCACATCAATCCCATTCCACACGAAGCATCATAGCATAGACTTTAAGACACCCTAATAGATAGAAGAAGTAGTTATAATCAAGTTACTTAATACCTTGGTAAAAAAAAATTGTATGTTACAAATGGTATCAAAGCGAGGTTATAGTGCCCAGACCTAATGATTCATCACATACTTAACTAGTTATATGTATAGTATATTTTATATAAATGATGATTTATAGATAATATTAATTCTGAAGAATAAAAAAACCAATACTTATTCCACACAAACCTATCAATCTCTAAACCAGGACAAATCATGGAAGAAGAACCAGTACCCGAGGGTATACCTATACTGGAAAATGCAAGTCTCTACATAGAACTGGAGCTAAAACGTAATGATGAGATACAATAAGAAATGTTAGAAACTATGATAAGTTTGAAGGTTGATTTAGGCAGTCTTAAGGTGGATAATATGAAACTAATGAATGCTAAATCAAATGAGGAAGAGATAAATGAGTTAATTTAAAAATTTTAATAGACCAAGCACCACAAAAAAATAATGGCCAAAACTCTTACAATATTGGGAAGAAAAGGAAGGAAAATACAAAAGGTTACAACAAAAGATGATGAAACAAAATATAAGAAACAAAAAGGAAAACATGTGGAATTACAGGGGGAATTTAAGAAATTGAGACCTCTAATTTTTTACGAGGAATCTAAAGAAGCTGTTGAATCCTGTTTGCTAAAAACAAATGGTATTTTCAAGTATATAGTTACGATGATAATTTGAGAGCATGTTTGGTTATTTTCCAGTTGAGTGGGAAAGTTGCTCTGTGGTCACAAGAAGCAAAAAGTGTAAATAACATACAAATTAAGGATTTAATATGGAAGCTTTTTAAAAAACTGTTTAAAAGGAAATACATGTTAGAGCGATACTATGAGGAAAAAGACAAAGAGTCTAATGACTTGAGATTGGCAAAAATAACTATGGAGGAGTTCATAACTAAATTTGTTAATTTACAATGTTACGTACCATATCTAAAGTATTAACAAACAAAACTATATCAGGTTATCAATTTTTTACCTTCATCTTACAAGGACAAAATTGATTTTTGGATGCCCAAGATTATGGATGAAGCAATTAGGAAAGATCAATTATGCTATATTTTATTTAAACAAAGATCTGAATGAAGTAGAACTTGGAAAACCAAAAAGAATGAAAAGATGGATCAACATTTGAAAGGATTTAGACCTTCCCCTTTTAGGAAGGGAACAATAAGCTATATAGATAACAACTACAATAGATCAAATTCAACCCCGAATAATGGAACAAAAGGAACATAGAAATTTTTTTGGAAGGATACATTGCTGAGTTCGATGTCGATACAATTAAATCCTACAACGATGTAGAAAGGGAACTTTTTAAGGGACCCTGAGGGAGATATCTATTGTCATTACAATTGTGGATCAAGATGCTCATCTATGAAAAAGGGATATTGAAGATGAATTATGACAAGTAAAGCTCTGGTGTGTGGAGTCTGTGCATACTATGAATATTTGGGGTAGATGGATGTGAATCATGACGAGACTATGAGGGAATCCAAGGAAGAGAGTGGTCACCTGCAAAGTAAGGTGAGGTTTCAACCAAAAAAGAGGAGGAGGACTAAGAAAGAGTGTCCTAGTGTGACCGAAATAGAGATATGTAAAATGGGACCACAAGAAACTAAGAGAACCTATAGTGATGAAGGGAACAACCATGCTACCCATGAAACTGAGGAAGGACCAACCCAAAGCTACAACGTACCTACAACTCCGTGGGAAATGCACCAAAGTTGGGAGGAAGAAACATGATTTCTTCGTAGGTTTGTCTAGCTTGTCAACACAGTAGTAATAATAGCAAATCGAAAAACACCAATAGAAGGCCTAGGATCGAAGGAGATGACGTAAAACTACCTCTGTTTCAGGGTAATGGGAATGAGGACCTCGAGCAATACTTGTTCTTGTGAGAATTAGTATGGACAGTGAAACAAGTACAAGGTGATGATATCAAGAAAGGACAACTAGAGACGACCTTCAGTGGTCGGGATTTGGATTGGTATATTAATTTTGTGCTAGTACTGACATGGCATCCACAAAATACCCTAGAAGAAATCAGGAATGGATTAATAGATGAATTCAATAAACTGAAGTCGAAATCATAGTATATTACAGAGCTAAATGAAATAAAGCAATACCCCAAGGAATTAGTGTGGGATTTCGATCAAAGATTCAAAACTATGATGGCCAAGGTTAGCTTCGAAATGAGTGATGTACAACATAAATAATGGTTTATTATGGCCTTGATAACTCACATTTGTGTCCATTGATGCAATAACATACCACATCTCAAGCGAAAGCCCTATAAATTGCAATGAAGTTGGAGGCTTCACCAGTCGGTGAAACAGGGATTGGCATTAGCCATATCTAGTCGCAATTGGTGAACCTTAATATCCAATTGCATGCTATTAAGAAGGGGAAAGAGGTCCGTGAAGAGGTATGGTGTAGTTGATGTCATTCAGAAGGACATCACAAGGATCGGTGTCCTTAATTCCACAAATACTTGCAATCAAGAGCACTGAATCCACTTGGCCAAGGAGGAATGCTATGGTGCCAAATTGGTCAAACAATAGGACATTGGTCAGAAGAATGTGTGTAGTTACAGAAGGTTGTGTCGAATCCCACCAATCTTTTATGTAACTTCTATCGATTAATTGGCCATGAAGAAAAATATTGCAAAGCTTATGATTTTCTCCAAGAAAGAACGATGGATACATACTTTATGATAGGAGAAGAGAAATGACTAGCAGAGAAACCTCAACCGCAACAACAATATAATAAACCACAACCACAATCATAGTCTAATTAACGAAAACAATAATTCAATCAAATGTAGTACAACCAACCACCGTATCAATAGCAAGGAGTATTTCGAGGAGGATTTCACGGTGGTCATAACAGAGGCTTTGGTAGCAGAGGAAATTTTTGTTCAGGTCGAGGACCAGTTACCTCCTATAATTATGGAGTAATAGGAAACTATCATAGGAATTTTATGAATCTAGCACCTCAATGTACTTACTCTAGTGCAATTGATCACACTATTGAATATTGTCCGTAGTTAATTGCGAAATGGAAAGCTGAGAATTTTCCACCACTGCAACCAAAAAAAATACAAATATGAATCTGAATCCTAGTCAAACTGTGCAAAAGATATTGGTTGAAATAAGGAGTTGACCAATGCATATCACCATAGTAATAAGAGGAGGAGCTACGATAGGAGAAGGCATTCCACTACCAAATGTTCATTCTATAGCTTGAAAGAAAGTACAATTTGATGTGGAAGTAGAAAAAGAAGCCTTCTTCAAAGAAAAAAGACTCGCTGATCAAGAAGAATGGTAAGTTACAGGTTTATGAAATGCAACCAAGTTTTGATTTGACAAATTCACCAAGATCGCAAGGGAAGGTCAGTACCCTGAAACATTTTCTATAAAGTTGTCTAACATCAACCAAGGATCGTGATGTGTTAATAGAGATAGGAAGCTTCTTGTATCGACAGGAAGAGGAATAACAAGATTTCCCACTTAACTGGTTGTAGAAGAATAAAATGAGAAGAGAAATGAGAATGAATGCCCAGATTGGCGAATACGATGTAGATTCCATAATTTTGGATCTAGGGTTGGATGTGAACATCCTAACCAAACAGACGTGGGAAATGGTGGGGAAACCGAAGCTAGTCTGGTCCCTAGTATGACTTCTTCTAGCAAACCAGGTCAAAGTTTCACCGATTGGTCGAGTGACTCATCTATCTATCGAAGTGGAAGGATTGAAGAAATATATTGATTTCGATGTTATAGATATATTTGACAATACTATCCCATACCATGTGCTATTATGGATCGACTGGGTGATGGAAAACCTTGTAGTTATCAATTTGAAGAAAAGGACAATGACGTTTGAGAATCGTGACATGAGGGCCATTTCCCTACTAGATCCCCTCGAAGGGAAACAATATGTGGAACCAATAAAAGAAAAAGTTGTGGGAGGATGGGATAACATTTACAATGTCTCTGAAGACTACATCAATCCCACTTCTGATGGAGAATTGAAATGGATAAGTATCATCTCAACATTGTCAGACTCTGACGAAGCGTTAGAAAATTGGCATAACCAGTTGCATGAAGTATCAATCATAAAATGTGCATGAATTACTCAGTCATTGATATGGGTAGCGATAGAGGTATACAATATTTCAATATACGAAGGACTACCTAAATTGGAAGCCTTCATCAGTGAATTTGAAGACAGAGTATCAGAACCAAAACACTTGTTGGCACTAGAAGAGGCACTAAAAGATACCTTTGCAAGATGGTGGGATGTACACAAGACATCGATAGAAAACTTGAAAATATGTCTATAATTAATGGAAGTTTGATTTGGTGAGGATGAATGCTATAAAGGAAAAAAATACGATGGAAGAAATAATCCAGGCGATCATTTGATAACATGTTAAATAACATGGAAACAAGACCAAAGGAGGAATGGGTTCACGCATTCATCCATACACTAGACAAAACACCATGAATATGGTATGTCTCTATAGAGATACGACGAGAAATGACAACGTGGGAAGAACCTATTACTAGCTTCAACCATACTTTCAGTTTCTCAAATGAAAATTTGTTCATCAATATTGCGCTATAGTAGATCCACAACAAAGTATTAGAGACAGTTCTGACTGAACAACCAACGAGACTGCAATGGACACTGGCACAAAACATGATGATGGAGTGTTACAATCTATGAGGATAGACTCATAATGAGGATTATTTGAGATTCATCTACATCCCAGAGTCAGAGGGAAGTCATGAGATGGAAGCACCGTAAATACCATTTGAAAAATTCAAGAAGCCATTGAAAATAAAGAAGGTGAACATTAGGACAATGGAAATTCCAAAGTTTGGTAGTATTGGAGACTATTACAATGATTGAACAATGGGGAAGGTCACTGACCTACTACATGAGTTTCAGGGTTTGTTTCCAACAAAATTTTTCGAGATGAAAGGCATTTCAAGGGATATGGGTGAAATGAAGATCCCTCTGAAACCTAATGCGAAACTACTGAAGAAATGGCTGTATAGGTTGAATCAAGATACAAAGAGCATGTAAAGGCTAAACTAGAGTGGATTTTGGATGCATGGGTTATTGAACCTGTCAAAGAATCAGAATGGATCATCCTGATGGTTGTTCAAGACAAAAAGACTGGTGAAATATGAATCTGTGTCGATCTAAGGAAGTTAAATGATGCAAGTATTCATGATCCATTTCCCATGCCATTTACCAATGAAGTATTAGAAGGTGTCGGAGGAAAGGAATTCTACTCATTTACATATGGATTTTTAGGCTACCAATAGATAAATATTGGGAAGGAATATCAACACAAAATGACCTTCATCATAGAATGGGATGTTTTCAGGGATAATCTTAGGGGCGAATTTTAGCCCAGTGGTGTATTTTTCCATGTTTTTCTCCCAAAAAGATTCGCCATTTTGCATTTTTTGAAGCCCTATTTTGCCCAATTTTGATGGGGTAAAATTTTTTCACCCTAAAAATCACCAAATTATTATATAAACGATATAAAATCCTTGGAAATTAAAATATTTGTTGAAAAATATCGTGAATCATTTTATAGATGGCATTTTAAGAATTGGTAATATTCGCCAACATTTATACATTTTTAAATAAGTATGGTTCCTTAAAATCGTCCCTAGTTTTCAGTACACGATGATGTCATTTGGTCTCAAGAATGCTACAGTGATATTTTCAAGGTTAGTTGTTGCTGCATTCAAATATTTCATTCATAAGTTCTTAGCGGTCTATATGAATTACTATACCATCTATGGCTTGGTAAGAGACTATACCAAAAACCTTCGATTGATGCTGGAAAGATGTCGACAACATCCGATTTCACTAAATATAAATAAATGTACCTTTTGCGCACAATTTGGAATCCTATTGGGACACATTGTATACAAGGAAGGCATGTTTGTTGACCCAGCCAAGATCCGGATTCTTATCGACCTACCAACACCGACGACAGTAAAGCAGTTGAGGGCCACATTAGGTTACACAGGATACTACATAAAGTGTATAAGGGGATATGCGGTGATCATAGTGCCAATGGAGAATTTACTAAAAAAATATGTGAAGTTTGAATGGAACGATGAGTGCTAGAAGAGTCTAGACATACTGAAGAAGAAAATGGTCGTAAAACCGATATTATTTTTTCCATATTGGATGAAGAAGTTCCATGTCCATGTCGATGCTTCATCAGTAGCATTGGGAGTGATATTATCCCAACCAAGATAAGGATCAATCAACCACTCGATCATGTTTGCGAGTTGAAAGTTGTCCATTGCAAAGAAAAAATATACGACGACAAAAAGGGAAGGGTTTGAAATGCTATATGCGTTACCAAAATTTTGTGACTATTTGTTATGAGGGAACTTCAAGATGTTTACCAACCACTCGACATTGAAATACTTATTCAATAAGCCTTTGTTGGGGGGAATATCTATCGGTGGTTTCTATTGTTCCAAGAATTTAACTTTGAATTCATTGTGAAACCCAAACATTTGAACGTAGGTCCCGATCATCTATCGAGGATAGAATGAAGTGAATAACCAAGCAGCATTGAGGAATGGTTGAAGACCATTACAAACATATTATTCATTTTTTGGAAACAAGGAAATCGACTGAGGAGTTCACCACCATTCAGAAGAGACATCTAGTTGTCAAAGTTGTTGATTTTCAACTGATCACAAGACAACTATACAAAATGGGGCTGGATGAAATTCTTCATTGATATGTCCTTCAACATGAATAGGTAAGGGTGTTGGAAGAGGCATATGAGGGAATCACATGAGTACATTATGGAGGACGTGCAATCGCCTGGAAGATACTCAGAGCTGAATTATGGTGGCCAATAGTGCATGGGGACACAATATATTATGCTAGAAGATGCGATGTATGTTGAAGAACGAGGAAACCATCGTGCATGGATGAGATGATATAGGTACCTCAGGTAACATTACAACCATTTGAAAAGTGGGAAGTCTAGTTTATAGGACCTATCAATCCACCAAGAAAAAAAACAGGTGTAAGATACATCATCATTACGAATGATTACCTAACAAGATGGGTTGAGGAAGCACTAATAAAGGACTATACAACTATGACAACAACAAGGTTTCTTTTCAACAATGTGGTCATCATATTTGTAAGTCTGAATATATTGATGAGCGATGAAGGTACTCATTTCATCAATCATAAAATAAAAGTGATGACTAAGGAATTCCAGATACAACATAAAAGAAGTACTCCATATCACCCACAAGCAAATGGAATAGTCAAAGAATTCAAAAAATAATGGAAAACACACTTACTAAGGTATGTAACACAAATCATGATGATTGGGATATAAAAACCCCTATGATACTATGGGCCTATAAAACGACATGAAAAATACTAACAGGTCAGATAGAATTCAAGCTGGTCTATGGACAAGAAGCAATGATTCCTATGGAGTATATTGTCCCTAGTTTGTGGATCATAATGGCGACAGGAATGAGTGACAAAGGAGAAATTGAGGAAAGGCTGGCGTAGTTGTTATAGATCAAAGAGAATCACTTTATTGCAATCTTTCATCGGTAGGTAGAAAAATATTGACAAAATTCACGTCACTATCACCACGTAAAGATGAACCATTTTCACCGTAGAGATATGGCTCTCCTCTATGATAGCAAGTTTGTGAAGCACCCAGGTAATCTCTAAATGCATTTGTTTGGTACTTACATCATAAATGGTATTACTAATGAAGGTGTGGTGTAGTTGCAAAAGTTATATGGAACACTTTTTTCAAACCTAGTAAATAGAAGCCATCTAAATCCCTATCGAGATAGCTCAGTACGACACCACTAAATGAAACAACAGGAAAAAAGGGATAACTTTTGATTGATTATGCTGACAAAAACAATGCGACAACAAAAGTGGGTTGGCTCATGACAAGGTTGGGATATTTTCAACATCCTACATAATGTGAACTGGCTAAATTGAGAAATAAATGAAACAGTTATGACAGGGAGGTTGACAACATAAGTTAGAAAAAGATGAATTTAATGACCAGTGAGTGTGCCGAATTTGCAAAATCAGCAAAGGATTTGGTCAATCGATGGAGGATTTGGAAATGATGATCCAAGATCGACCCGAAATTGAAAATTGAACATTATAAAAGTAGGATGAAGGGTATGGT
Source organism: Pseudotsuga menziesii (assembly GCA_001517045.1). Taxonomy (NCBI): domain Eukaryota; kingdom Viridiplantae; phylum Streptophyta; class Pinopsida; order Pinales; family Pinaceae; genus Pseudotsuga; species Pseudotsuga menziesii. Next base: position 106,322 of record LPNX010183296.1, read on the forward strand.
TCAATCCACTGTGAAATTTGAGAAGACAGGTTAGAATGTAGATTAGCAAATAAGAGAAGTGATGAAGCTTCCATGGCGTATATTATTTCAAGCATGAGTACAAAAGAAACACCAAGGGCGATGGGAACTATCGTCGAGGAACAACTAGAGATTGCATTTGCACCTATGCAAACAGTTAGGAAGAATAGAAGTGCCAGTCAGTCAATAACTCCAAAAAGAAGATATAAAATGACCTGTAGCTCTACATGGGTCACAAAAACAGAAGGAAAAGCAGACCCATTGACCACCTTGGATGATGAAATGACAACAATTGGAAGACAATTAAGGCTAATGATACCAAACATTCCATACTACGTGCCGCCAAGAAAGGAAGTGGAATCGATAGTACGACTTGGATAGTATGCCAGGTATATCATCAAGATGAAAATGAAACCAAAGGCAATCCATTTAATAGGAAACATAGTGCAGCGAATGCAAAAGTCGTAGTATAGAGACCATGACATACTGGAATACCCAGAATGTACTAAGAAAACATATGACAAGAGAGAACATGGAGAAGAATGTATGATCACAAGAGAACCAACACAATGGGCATTAGGATTGCAGCAATCATGGATCCTATTAATAATCCATATGCCACATTTAGGGAGAACAGAAAAAGTAAATGCATGCATAAAGAAGCTACTGATATGCTTTCATGATAGATATTCATGGTTAGGCACTAAAATTCCAATTTCAATTGATCTAATTTTGCAGATCATGGGATTACTGAAGGAAGTGGTAGATCCATCGCAATACTTTCACGGAAAATATAATGACAAGAAACTACCTACAAAACTGAGGACCAAATATGGGATAGAGAAGGACACTAGAGCATATATGATCAACACAATCAACTATCATGAAGTTAGAATCACGGCAAAGTTGTTGATGATTAAAATTTTAACGAAAAATTGACCTCAACAATGCACATCATGGGTCATTGCATCTGTAGAACAATGTGCAACATGAGTGAAAATTAGTTGGTCATTTTTTCTGTTGAATGAATTGACGAAGGATGTTATTAGCACAAGATATAGGTAAACCATTCACATATTCAAGGTTGTTAATATTAATTGCGTTGGCTGGATGGATGGAACCAATGCACTACTAGGGGATGGAGACTGAATTTGTCAATGTATGCCAAGGAGCGTGATAAAAAAACTTGTGGGCGCTAAATGAAAAAGAGAGGCAAACAAACAATAATATTCAATTCTATATTTACTTAGACATGCTGAGAGATGGAGCCATAAATATTCCGCATTGGACAGAAAATCCATGTAAAAGTACCAAATAATCGCAAGGTTGTCGATAGGGACTCAATCCATATTCATTCATACATGTGCATACCCAGAGAAATAGTGGCTGATGACACAATACAATATCAATGATGAAGAACTAGACGCCATAGTGGAAGAATGACCCGAACAATGGAAGTTTCTAGTTAGGGAAGGCCAACTATTGAACCCAGAAGTTGGACCGCCGGTGGATGTACAAAAATATCAAGAGGAAACAAATGAATTAGAAGATGAAGAAAAATCACAGGAAGAAGCATCATCGACAACTTCGACGGAGTTAGAGCTCAAAAAACAATAAGAAGAAGCAACGACAAAGCACAAGTTTGAGCAAGGGGAGGGGAGTAGAACCGTCGTAGTCCCCAACGGAAAAATTTATAAGCTAGTAGAATAAATAACCAATGTGGTAATCAATAACAAAGATAAATTCATGCAGCATGCGACTGTATACTTTCATCAGGTATCACAGTTAATCTAGATGATAACCAATGCAGTAAGTGCGACAAGGCTACCGCAAGAAGGAACAACGCAGACAGTAGTCGAAGTGGATATTAGCACAAGCTTGATGTTGGCGCATATCTTATCCATTGCAATAATTACATGGGATGGATACTTGGATTCTGCACTACAAAGGCACAACCTAATAAGTGTCGATTTGAACATGCTACCAATGTTCATGCTAGCAAGCATTCATAATGCATCAAGCAAGGATATCGAAGATTTGGAAGCAACAACACATGACCAAATGGTCAGCTACAAATGGCAAATCCAAAGTGCAAAAGGGGAGGTTCAATGAATCCAAGCAGAAAGAGAGATAATAATAAATGAAAGAGCAAAGGATTTCCAAGACAAGCTAAGTTTAGAACATGTGGTCTCTTTGGCATGCAAAGATGCACTTGAAGTTAGTTAGGATATGATTGCGGAGGAAAAATCCCTAAGGTTTGGAAAAGTTGTTGCATTCCTACGAAAAGAGAATGAGTAACTATAGGCCATGTAGGTACCCAACATACCACTAGAATAAGTTACATAAAGGAAGGGAGCGATTGAAGAGGTTGTAACAGAAATTATGGAATTGGAGAAGGAAGCTTAGACGGTTGTAGAAGACATAACAAGATTTTGGGGAATTTTAGTGCATGATGACCATTTTCACCAGCTAAAAGTCCAACTTAGAGAATATGAAGCGTAACTAGAATCCTTAAGGGGATTTCTTAAGATGACACCCCCATTAGCGCAAGTGATGAAGGAATTAGAACTAAAGGAACTTTAACATCAGGTCAACAAGGCACGCACAAGGAAACAACAAAGAACAACTCACTTGGATGATCTTCGTACCAAAGTAGAACAGTTGGAGCTGAAGGAAATGGAAGGAATGACATGGATCAAGGACGAGTAGGAGAAAGCACAACACATGGGTGGTGAACATCCAACAGAACAAGAGATGTAAGAGTGTGTAGCACTAAGAATTTCAACCAAAGACACTGTCAATCATGTCAAGGAAGCATATGAGTAATTTAAGACACAACTAAATGAACCAGTAGCGTCCATCTAAGGTGGCTTGAGGAAGAGCTACAATTTTGTGTTGGGGGCATGTTAGCATGGCTCTAGAGTGCACAAAGTGTAGTTCCTCCAGCGATATAAAGGTCTTCGACAAGAACCAAAGACAAATTGTGAAGAGTAAAGAAGTCGACGGACAAGGAGTTTTGGTCAAAGTTAGTTAGAAATAGGTCAATTGGACCATTTTGTAATGACCAAGTGAGTCTATAAATAGAAATAGAATTGTAATCCTTTGGGTATCTTAGCATGGAATAAGTTTAAAAGTATATTTTAGCATTTGACATTGCATTGTTTCACATATGTGGATTATGTTATGATGCTTCGACATGGATTTGATATTGTCTTATGGTATCCTCTTTTCGGTTTCATCTGGTTCAAATATCTTTTGTTATGCGGTGCATGAGATAAGTTGATAAATATGATTTTTATATGTCTCTATGGTTATATTTTATTGCAATATGAATGATATACCACAATAGGTTATTATATGTTAAATACATGTTAATGTGAAGAAGCTTAATAGCATGGTAGCATGATATCTAGATCTGGATCTCGATATTTGGTTTGTGTTACGAATGGGTATTGAATAGTGCATCTCTTCTTCCCACTGCAGAAACGTGGTTCTTGCATCCCTCACTTGGAAATATCAGGTGAGACTGCAACAGCTCTACGGTTACAACTAGAAAGAGTAAAACCTTTCTGGGACAATGTTTAGGGAGTCTGTGTCGATATTTGTTGGCAGCAATGTGAAGTGAACCCCTGTCGATAGAGCTGTGTCAATAAGTATATGTATGTTTTGTTTTTTCATGAGTAGCCCAAAAGTAATTCTTCATTGTATCTAGAGTCAAATTTTCCCAATTTCCTATCATCCCTCTTATTATAATACTTTCTTCCAAAAACCCTAAAGCATTTGACATTTGTTGGCATACATTTCCCAAGTTCATAAGTGTTTTTACTTGTATTGACTCTAAGCAAATCCTAAGTTCTATATATAAACAACGATATATACTACTTAGATTGAGAACATATCACTTATCATGGAGTCGCTCAACATAGTTATGGCCATATCCATAATAATTATGTTTTTTCAGTCTACAACTTCATTATGTTGGGGAGTCCTAGTAGCTAAATATTGTCTTCTTATTCTATATTTTATAGATTTTCTCAAATTATTTTTAGGTAAATTCTCCTCCATTGTTAGATCTAAGACACTTATTTTTGGGTCTCTTTCATTCTCAGCTGGTTCTTTGAATACTTTGAACATTCCAAATGTATATGTATTTTTCATTAGGAAAGAAACCCAAGTCATCTTATAGTAGTCATCAATAAATAGAATGAAGTATACTTGTCCATTTAAACACTTTGTTCTCATGGTTCCACGGGTTTATTATGAATGAATTCAAGAGGCCATGTTGTTGAGTGCTCCTTTTATTTGAACTCAAACCTTGTTTTCTTTCCAAGATGGAAATGTTTGCAACGTATATATGAAGGCTTTGTGATTTTAGGCATGTTCCTTACAGCATGATTCTTACTCACTTTTACAATATTCTTAAAGTGTATATGTCCAATAATTCTATTCCATAGACAACTCTCATCTATCTTTCCCACACAAAACTATTCCCCTTTTAAATTGTTCAAAATATATATGGTGTTTGGGGTTCTAGCAATTGTACAATCCTACCTGATCCTTATATCCTTATCTCACACTAAGTAGATTATGCCTCATGTTTTCAACAAGGAGAACATTTTATTCATCTATTTCCTTACTTCTAAGAGTCCTTGTACCCTTTCCAACTATATTGGTAGAGTTTCCATGACCAAAGATGCTAGAACCCTATTTTCCCCATTTTAGCATCACAAACCTATCGTTATCACATGGCATGTATTTATAGCACCCACTGTCAATGTACCATTGAATTCCTTTTCTTTGAGATTGTAAGTAAATAATACATTCTTCTTCATTTTGATCTCCTTTCTTTCCTTTCCAACCTTTTTTTTGTTGTCCAAGATTGGTAGAGATCCAATTTTTTATTTTATCTAGGGAAACAAACATTTTTTTACTCTTACAATCTTTTTCCTTGTGTCCAATATTGTGGGAAATAGAACACTCAATGTCATTGTTCAAAGGTTCAAAATTATTGTGGTTTCTATCAATGGGTCTATAGAATTATTTGGGCTTATTCCTCACAATAATGGGGATCGTATAACCATTTTTATAGATATGCCATGCTCTATAGTTGACATATTTGTGTCCAAAGCTGGTATAGGACCAATAATTTCATGAAACAATATTTGATAGCTTGAAGTATGTCTCCTTGAGGCCTCCACACCTTCATATTTATTTTTGTTGAAGCTTTGCTAGATGGTTCTTTATTGTTGATTGAATTTAACTCATTTAACTTTCTTGGTGGTCCATCTTATTTGTCTTTGTTTCTGTTGGAACTATTCTTATTATAACCCTCGGTATTTTTGAGAACGTCGACATAACTTTGAGTCTGATTTTCCACAATCCTTTTTGGGCACAATCATTCACTTATCTCACCAATTTTTTCTTTACCATCATAGCCAAGTCCTGTCTTGATAAAAGGAGATCTATGGGACCTGGGGATATCATATAGGATGGAAGAACTTCTATTAAAATTTAGGCTTGTATTCATATTGGTGGTTGTTTTTTCAATCTCTCTCCTTAAAGAGATTGTTTCATCTTCCCTTGCTTGGAAAATATCTTCCTTTTCTTTTAGTTTTTTTTATCATACTTTCCTAAATTTTCTTGGCCTCCTCTAATTGTAACTTTGAGTGACAATTGTTTGTTCAACTTATTCAAGGATCCCATTTGAACTAAGATTTTCCTTTTTTAGTTCTATTAACTATTTTTAAACCAACATATACTTCTTCCTAAATTATTAAGTTCATTCAAAGCACTGATCAATTCACCTTCAAGGTTCCCTTCCCCTTCATATTCAAAGACTTCTTCCTCAAATTTCAAAACTTCAGTATGAGTGTTTAAGGCCATAAACAAGATTTTTTTTCTGAATCAAAGTCAGTATCAGAGTTGTTATCTTCCTAATCATATGAGTTTTACTCTTTTGAGTAGATTTTTTTTCCTTGTTTCCAATCTTGCTCCCTTTCTGGTACTTCTTTTCCTTCCCTTTTCTTCTATTATCTCCATTCTTGTCTTTAGAATTTACATAAGCACATTTTGAAGCAAAGTGACTTATTTTACCACAATTGAAGCATTTGAAAGGGATCTTACCTTTGTGCTATCAAAATTCTCTTGTCATCTTCTTCACAAAATTTTATTGTACTTCATCGGAATCATCACTAGAGCTGGGCATTGAGGTGTGCTTATCCTCCTTTGTATTCTTGGAAGCTTGGAAAGCTACCTCCTTCTTAGGTGATTGATCCATCTCTATTCTCATTTCATATGTAGTCAATATCCTATGCAAATCATCCATAGTGATGGTGTCAAGGTTCTTTCTCTCTTCCAAAGCAAACACTTTGGCATCAAATCTTATGGGAAGCGTTCTCAACACTTTCTGCACAATTCTTAACTATTAAGCTGTATCCCCCAATCCTCTGATAGTATGTACAATCTCATCTACCTGAAGGAAGTAGGATACTATTTTATCATCTTCTTCCATTTTAAGACCCTCAAATTGTCCTATATATACTTGAAGATTATCCCTCTTTACCTTGACATGATGTTGCATTGTTGACATCAATGCCACACCAAGGTTCTATCATGCGTTAAGGCTAATTTTAAGTATTAAAGGCTGATACAACTTTGTTTTTTCATTGTTGAAATGCTATAGCTAGGTAGAAAATTCAATTTAAATATTATAGAGAAAAATTATTACTTTTTATGAGGTAACCCATGACATCAATAGTGTGTAGAGGTTATTGGGAACATGGTAAAAACTCTATAAAAGCATAGGTAACAACATAATTCTTTTCCACTCTCACTACCCCAAATTTGTATTACCATGAATGATTGATGTAATTTCCATGGAAATAGATACTAATGATTATTGTATTGACGAGAAGAGGAAACCTAGGCTATAACTAAGAATATATAGAGTTCCATTAGTGAGACTCCCTGGCAAGCCTGCACTAGAGAAGTATAAGAGAATTGGGATAAAATTAGGAACTACTCGTAGAAAAGTGGATCCCATTCTTAGTGTTGTGCAAGATAAGGGGGAAGAGTGACAGTTGATAGGGATAGTTGTAGGGGGGTTTTGGAACCAAATTCTTTTCAAGGTTGTGTGTCAAGTAGAGAACCTTAGGATCTTGACCCTTATGGAATGATAACTTCAGCTCGAAAGTGGCTTGTATCATATAGAGATTAAATGTGACAGTGTACTTAAAGTTGGTAGGAATGTCCTTCAATATTATCTAGTTGGAAGATTGTTTTTTTGAAAATATAAATACTCTCATTATCTCATGAAACATTATATTAATATGATCTACTCTCCACTTTATTAGAATCCAATTTATTCAACCATATTTTAATGGTTTTAACTAGAATATTCACAATTTAGATTATCACTATATTGTATACATTAAAGATGAATTTAAGTGTTAAATGTTGTTGTGGATTTGTTTTTATATTGTTGAAATGTTATAGCTAGCCAAAGAATTCGATTCAAATATTAAAGATAAAAAAGTATTGTTCTTATGACGTACCACATGCCCTCAATAGTGCATATAGGATACTATGTACATGATATAAAATATGAATGAGAACTAATCAATCTAAATGAGTAAAAAACTAACCTAGATAATAAATAACAATATTGTTAGGATACCAAAACGTAACCCCACCCCTAAATAAAATCCTTGAGTTATTGGTCTTACAGAAGAAGATAAACTTCAAAATAGATCCTCCAATAATTGTTAAGAAAAGAAAAATGATGACATCGATGTGAATAAATCCCATGAAACAAAAAACTACCACCAAAAATTTAATTCCCAATGCTTCGGAGAAATTAAAATAAAATAAAAACGTGACTCAATCTTCAATTCTTAGGAATATGAAGTAAATCTAGTAGAATTACAAGTAAAGTTGCTTTGGGGGCAATTTTTTAAAACCTACTCCTAGAAAACTTTTATAAATAGTTTTGTGAAGACCTTGATTAGAGTAACCAACCACCAAAAGGATATATTTTAGTATGCGTAGACAAAAAAATATGTGTTGAACAAGTCAAATTTTAGCTTTACATTGACTTCATCGACGGTAGTTATAATAGTTTATATGCCCATGGTATTGTGTATCTCAAAGGTATTCACCAATGCTATTTTGATGAATACTATTCAAATACTGAGTACGCTTCATTGTAAGATTCTTTAAGTCATTGTAAGATTCTTTTTAAGTTGTTAAGTACACTCCATTGTAAGATTCTTTAAGTCATTGTAAGATTCTTTCTAAGTCGTTGTTTTGGTTCACTTTGTATTTACTAAAACAATAATAAATATCTATTTGGTGTTGGTTTTCTCAATAAAGATTCTCCCAAAGTAAAATGTTGATGTCCATTTGTGAAATATTCTTGTGTTTTATGTTACTATCATCCATAAAATTTAATATGGTACAACGACACAATTAGCATGAACTCTGTCATTGTAGTGACCACGTAGAATAAAATAAATATTTTGAAGCTTCATTTTTCATGGTTTCTAGGGTAAATCTCTTGTACATATGTTTGTTTTTTGTTTATTTTGTAATACACTTGAAGGAAATCATGTTGTAATCCAGGATACGTAGTCATAACTTTGAGGGGTGTGGGTGTTTATCCCAAGTCAAGTTTAAAATGGAGAATGCTAAGCTAACTTTCACTTGACCAAGCGTAGTTTAAGGTTAAACTTAATTTCATCAATAATTTGTTTATCGAAGGTAATTTATGAGATGATAGTAGTGCATAGCCCATGGTATTCACAAATGGTATTTGATGTGATTAAGCCTATTTAAAGTCTTGGTATACCCATTTGTAAGATGCCTCAAGAAACCTAATTTAGTTGGATTTGCCAGGTTGGCCAAGGTAATATTAGATATATATTTTATGTTAGTTTTCATGGTGAATTTTCTCCAAGGTAAAATGTTAATGTCCATTTATGCATGCTTCTTGTGTTTGATTTTACTCTCTTTCCTATAATTTAATATCAAAGGTGTTCGTAAAAATATTTATAATCTCTTATACTTTTAATGAGAAAATTAAAATATTATAGTGAGAAAAGAAGTAGATCTAGAGAAATTCTAGTATGTTGTGATGATTTTATTTATACTTAAGGGTTGGTGCAAGCTAATGTTGGTCACTTACGACGCGTTCGGTGCAATGGACTTCTGGAAAAACAGAAATATGAACATCAAAAAGCAATATTAGAGGTACCTACACAACTTTTTGGAATATGGTGTAAGAATATGAAACGTGGAAAATCGGATTACCTTCCAGAATATGTAACTTTTATTTATGGAAACTAAGTATAAATACAAAAAAAAGGTTCTTGCAAGGTTGGTATGTTGTTTTTTCCCAAAAAACAATGAATATGTTTGCGTTGGTCCACTCGTTTGGTATGCAAATGGTGGAATTTTGTGAAAAAAATTATATAGAGTTGTAGATAATAGGTGTGTCTAGTGCAGTGTTATTTTTGCATATTTATTTATGTTCTATTTTTTTTTTCAAATTGAGGAAGTTAGTGATGCCCTAAAATGACAAGGTGGAGTGTTGGTCCACCAGAACTTGGTCTTAACATAGTCAATGAGTGATATTTTTTTTTTAGGATGTAGGTCTTTGTGTCTTCTTGTGCGGGTTCTTTTTCGTTTTCTAAATAGGTGAGCCAATCAAAACTTATAGCCGAAGAGAATAACCTACCTTTCATGTTAGATTGACGTTAGTCCATTTAAAATTAAATAAAAATAGAAAAAGATAATAGATTTAAATAAAAATTACATATTCAGAATCTACAAACAAAGTTACACAAATGTGTGAATTTTCATTAGCAGTGGGCAAGTGTGGCATATGAAAAATCATGCATGAAATAGGAGAAGTGGTAAAAAACATGTTTTATGTCATAA
>LPNX010183296.1:118775-133867 GCA_001517045.1 Pseudotsuga menziesii
ATAATGATGACTATGATGATGATGATGATGATGATGATGATGGCGACGACGATGATGATGAACAATGATGGTGATGATGTTGATGATGAGGATGAGGATGATGAGGATGATGATGATCACGATGACTATGACTATGATGACGATGAATATGATGATGATGATGATGATGATTATGATGAGGATGATCATGACTATGGCGGTGAACAATGATGTTGGTGGTGGTGGTGGTGATGATGATGATGATGATGATCACGAGTAGTATGACTATGATGATGATGATTATGATGATGATTACGATGATGAGGATGATGATTACTATGATGGTGATGATAACGATGACGACGACGATGATGATGAGGGTGAGGATGATGATGATGATGATGAGGATGATGAGGATGATGATGAGGATGATGAGGATGATGATTATGATGACAATGATGATGATGAGGATGATGAATATGACGATGAGGATCAGGATGAGGATGACGATGATGACAATGAAAAATTTGATGAACAATGATGGTAATGATGATGATGACAATGATGATGATAGGTTTAGTTGAAACTTTGCTTTGATTTTATTTTCAAGCATTTTCAAAGGAATGATGATGATGACCATGATGATGATGATGAACAATGATGATGGTGATGAGGATGATGATGAGAGATGATGACTATGATGATGATGATGATGAGAAGGAGGAGGAGGATGATGAGGAGGAGGAGGAGGAGGATGACGACAATGACAATGATGATGAACAATGACGACGACGACGATGATGATGATGATGATGTTGAGGAACAATGATGGTGATAGGTTTAGTTGAAACTTTTCTTTGATTTTATTTTCAAGCATTTGCAATGGAATGAAGATGATGGCCATGACTATGATGATGATGATAAGGATGGAAGTAGTGGTGAAGACTATATTGTAAAAATACTTGAACATGTGTGAATACAAAGTCATTATTGAAGATCGTTAGTCATTAAATGAGATAAACCTTAGTGCGTAAATGATCTAAATATTAGGCAGAAGCACACGCAAACCTTAGGGTTCAATTTGTTAAGTAAACTTTAATGGTGTTTATTTCATTAGATATCCTAAGTGAAAACCTTTTGATAGGCCATCATGCACTTGTGTAGGCAATCAAGATGATGACAAAGGAAAATCCTCTGAAATAAAACGAACTTGCTAGCCAAAATGATCCTTCAAACCATGATTGTACACCCAAAGAGAACATGTCTCTACCAAAGGAAGGATCAATAGGGGTGACAATATAGGAAGCGAGTGGGTAAGATAGGAAGGTAAGGAAGTGAACTTAGGCTATGAAAAGTGGGTAAGAAGGCTATTAGGGATTCCCTAAATAGGATATTACTTGTCAAGGTTTCCTCATTGATTATAAATCATAGGTTTTGCATCCTAACCTTTAAACTTCAGTTGATTCTAGGGTTAGGGTTTAGGGTTTAGGATATTAAGTTAGGGTTAGCGTTTAGGATATTAAGTTAGGGTTAGGGTTTCATCGTTGATTCCAAACCCTAGGTTATGCATGCTAACCCTTAAATCATTAAAATTGCAACAAGTACAATAGGTCGTTAAAATTGCAAGTGCTCAATAGATTGTTATAGAAGACACATATTCATGAACTTGTTTCATTTTTTATTTGTCAAGGAAGAACAATTATTATGGGATGTTTTCATTTCAATTATGCATGTGGTTGAAGCATGTTAGTGGTGGAAATGGGACGTTATCATCATATCGTACAAATTCAAGCACTTTTACAACTGACATACATTGACATAGACCCCAATCAATCCACTTTTCATAAAGATAGGACTATCAAACTAAGAATGATTTCCATCCAAGTCAAAATGATTATGGCATTCCAAAACACTAATTTCCATCTTTCCAAAATGAGTGTGCAATCCCAAATGCAAGTACAAATATGTATGTATTCAATGAGAGTAAGCAATGCCAACTTTTCCTTCAAATGATATGAATTGCCAAATTTATCAAAATCAATGTTTGCCAAGTAGATGTAACACATGCAAGCCAACAATAGTAATGCTCAATATGATTCTCAACTCATCAATACTATGAAATTTCCATTCAATCAAATGGTAAGAGAATATCATTCCAATATCAATTTATAGCTTGCAAAATGCGACGATAATTACCATGTAAATACCAAAGGAAAACAAGTGCTTTCTCTTGCAATTTAGATAATGAATAAGACTGTAGGTGTTAGTATGTTGGTTCAATATGAGTTAGGGTTCTATAGGAGTTAGAGTTCAATTATCATTATTATTGTACATGTTTATGCATTTGTGTATTTTTTTGTTAAGTAACCTACAATGTGAAATTTTTAAAGCATTTTATTATGAACATATAGAATGTATTGCTTTGTCAACAACAAGTATTGCAAGCGCATCAACTGTAAACTACTACTGCATTCGACATAATGCATGCAAATCTATAATAAAAGGAAAAGTAATATAAAGAAGTAAAAAATGATATCTTAATATACAAACATTTCCAATCATATACAGTAGTAGTGAAAAAGGGAACATTGTTCCCAATGTATATACAATGGCAAATCATGCCGTATACAAAATATGGCAACTCATGCCCTATACAAAATATGAAAACTCATGCCAAAATTTCACATCATGGTTAGTGTACATAGGAGGGTCTCTCAATCCTCTTTCCCACCCTCGGATCTCCCATGTGAACCTCCAAAATTGAGCTTCCTCTTCTTCGAGCTAGGGGAAGATCGATTCTTCTAGCTGCTTTGACCACCTCCCCTTGGGATCTAAAATGAAAACAATAAAATGTCAACTCCTAAAAAAAATCATACAAGTAAAAAACACAATTTAAAAATCAAAATTACATTTTCAAATTTTAAATAGATCGTCTGAGACGAGACCATAAGTGGTGAGTAGGATACCCTCCTCCATGATCCAAGTCTCTCTACAATGCCACCCTGCAACATTTAAATAGTAATACAACTCATAAAATTTACTGTGTATGATAATTTTCGTTAATATTGCATAATATTTTCATAAACTAATCAATCTCACCGTGAACACAACAGGATAGTCCTAGGGGCTGGCAGGTGGAGCAATCGACTTGTTATCACTCCAGGAAACTCCTCTAGGTTGCAGCTCGAGGATGCCTGGTAACTTAAATGTTTTTACGGTTTTCTAAGTGGATCAAGTCAGGTGACCTACAGGACCTCACACTCTCAAGACATGCATGAAACTCAATCAGGGATAAGGCTTCTAACTACCACTATTCAGAGGTTTGATAATATGGTGCAGAGATGGAGAACTTATCATGCTAGCAGATTCATACATAAAACAGATATATATAAATGGATAATCATAACAAGGAAAGTACTTATAATTCAAATCATCAATACGCCAATAGGATGATATCTATCAGACATCAATTAACCTTAATAATCCTGAATAACACATTCAAGCATAAGCATAGAATATACAAGAAATGGAAGCTGAACATATCATAGCAAAAGAGCTCATATTAGGTCATGAACAATATGAGCATTGAGAAGCTTGACAATAGTAATGGTCTACAAGTCTCCAAAGTCAAACCTTTTCTATAACATAAGTCTTAGGATTTATAGCATTTACAAAAATATTCAGATCCTAAAAAATTATATCTATTTTACTAAAAATAGATAAAACTAATGTTTTTTGCAAAATTAGGTCTGAAACCCTAATTTAACTACTAATTTAACTAACTCTAACACTTTTGGCTCCTTTTTTGATGACTGCAGTGAGTACTGGAGGAAATTTGTAGCTAGTCTACCGATGGATGAGCCACTGTTGGTTAAAATAGGTAGGGTTTTGTGACCCTCTCCTATTTGATGTATCCCCAAAACTAGAACAGACCTCCTTTGATGGTGTACTTTAGCAACTTTTAGCTTTTACACTTCATCCTTTTCTTTCCCATATGTTGGTGAAGTAAACTCTTCATTTTTCTACTATAACCTGCCCTGTTAGGTCAAATTTTGCCTATAAATTTGGCCAAACTGCTGAAACCTGGGGCTCGAAGATGCATTTGGTTATCCAAATCTATAACACCTGTGTATACACTAAAAGAGGTTTTTGTATATTGGTGTTTTGTGAGCAAAAAAATATCTCACTTTCTTGAAATTCATTTCCATTTACTATATATCTATATTTCAAAAACATGTGTAAAACAGGGAAATTCTGAGATCCGAAAATTAGAGCTTAGAGATGGATTCGATTCTCCCAATATGAAATACTTGTAAGAAAACTGAGAGAGGTTATTGTTTTCTGACATGTTAGGGAAAAAAAAAAACCAAGCGTTTTGCAAAATGATTCTACAGTCCCTCATAATCACTATTTTAAAACAATGCCTTTTCATAGTAAAACGCCAATTTCGGTGGCTTAGAGCGCCCTAAAAGTTTGGTCTTAGCTACCAAAAGTCTACGTTTGGTGGTTTAGAGACCATTTTGAAACCAAGATTAGCCACAGAAACCTGTGTTTTGATTTTCTTGAGTGGTCCTCCTCCCTGTGCCTTTTAGGTGGTTAATTATGCTAAATTATGACACGCCTCATGTTGATGAATTTTATTTTTATGGGCAGACAACCGTTTCCGCTTTTAATCCCTTTTGGTAGTTAAGAGTATTTAGGGTTTTGTTTGCTAGCTGCCGAAAGCTGAGATTTTGATGGCTATTAAATTGTCGCCACGTTCTCCCAAGCCACTGAAGCTTTCTTTCCAAAAGAACACGCATAATGAGATTTTGATGATTTACTGTCTTTTTGGATCTCATTGTTTAGCTTCCAAAAGGCAGGGATTTTAGTGGCTAATGAACTATTTGAAAGTTTTCCCAAGCCACCGAAAGTTTCCCTTTCGAAAAATGTATCTCATTTGCTTTCGGTGGTTAATGTCCTCCTACAAACACTCGCTAAGCTGCCGAAACCAAATCTTTTTGGTGGCTAATGAGCTGTTGGAAAATCACCTAAGCCACTGAAAGTCCTTTCCAAGAATTTTAATAATAATGTGATGAGCAAGATTTTGGTGGATAATCATGGTCATGCGTTAAACTATTAGCTTCCAAAAGCTAGTATTTTTAGTGGCTAATGAGTTATTGAAAATCTTGCCTAAGCCATCGAAAGCTAAAAATTTCAAATTTATCAAATAACAGAACATCAGATACCCCAAATTTGTTAGTCATCCCAATATATTTCATAATATGACTTGAAATATTCATCCTATCAAAACTAAATTGTATGAGTGAACTTATTGAAAATAAATTTATTTTGGGAGATAACACGAGTGGTCCTCATGGGTGGCAGGTGAAGTAGTGGGTTGGACAACCTGCTCTGATGCTAGGTTGGATGGCATAGTGGAGGATATAGCCACATCGATGCTGGCTACAACACTAGGGGGGAAAGTGGGAGATGGTGTGTACAAGAGTGGACTAAGTGGTGATGTACGATGATAAATTCCAACTGGCTGTAGAATGGAACGGGCCACCTTGGAAGAGGAAACAAGGGTGGTGGGGAAATATGGGGGAGGGGGATGAGGTCCAGGATGGGATGGAGGGATGGGTGAATGTGGATGGATGGTGTAATGTGGTTGGAGGGGGGAGGGTGGAAACATGGGAAACTGCAAGGGAGAGGGTGGATGGGTGGGGTGGGGAGGAGTGAGCGAATGCTATGATGAAGATGGGGGAGCTGGATGGAAGTGTGGTGCTAGATGGGTGGGGTGGAGAGGGGGGAGTGAGAGAAGGCTGTGATGAAGAAGGGGGACCTGGATTGAAGTGTGGTGGTGTATGGGAGGCAAGGAATGGATGGAACAGGGTGGGGAGGGATGCAAGGAAAGGGACATGTATGCTAGGGGATACACCTGGCATATATGATGGGAAAAAGGAAGTCGGTGGAGAGATCACCGATGTGCCTATGTACTCTGACCTGCATACATATTCATGGCTTCATATATTAGTACATAAAAAATATAACTATACAAATCTAAGCCATCAAAACTAAAATTAAATTTATACTATTACAAGATACGTGCTCATGAGGGGATTTGTTGATCCTTGGTGAGGATGGCTGGTCACTCAATCCCATGGACACATGTTCATTTGAAAAAAAATATTTATATTCAATTACTAAATATTAACTACATTGGATGACAAGATTAACTACTAACATTAAATTTAATTACTGAAAGAAAAATACCTGTGTATGGTTTCGCGATGTCCTCTATAGCTGCCATGGCTCCATCTAGGTTGGAGGTACCAACGTCCTCCCAACCGGGTGTTGGAGACTCAGCACTAAATAGATGTACATTAAAAAAAATCAAGTCATCAACATCTGATTCTAAGATAAATTTATTATAAATTATGAGATTGCATAACGTATAATCAATACTTGAACAATAAATAAAACAATAACTAATCTTGTGTAGGTAGCTCTCTGTGGCATGATCTTGCGTGGGAACCTGGCATAGATTCCCACAACGAGAACAATGATGTGGAACTAGTCCCGTCGAGTTGGATGGAACGTCCTGGCTACCACCTGTAGCTACTCTCCCTGGCCCACCACCAGTAGACCATGTAGAAGTGTGTCTCTCGGGGTGGTCCTGCTCGCTCTGCGAGGACATAGCCACAAATGTGGTATGCCTGAGAAGGTGTCGTGTGGCATGTCTAACGGACTCATGGATCTCATATAGCCTGCTAGCTAACCCTAGGGGTTGAGGAAGGAGGTTTGGATCTCACCTAAGTGCAGGAGGTCCTCTGAGTGGATTCTGATGGGCGGGAGGTCAATATTGGGCTGAGCCAAAACCAACGCCTTGGAAATCGATGATGTCAAAGTAGTTCACATGGAACCCTAACACAAACTCAACCCATAGTTTCCTGATAAAATACTGTGGGACCTCGACATTGTTGCATGGAGGCTTGTCAAAAACCATGAGCCATCTCTTCCTCCAGTTATCTCTCCATGGTTGGTAATTACACCAGTCCATGCAAACTTTCCTCTTTATCACATCTGGAGGTTGTCCTGTTCTCGGATCTATAAATTTGCTCCACATTTGGGCTTTTTTGATATTAATGTTTTTTATATCCTCTTTGGATATACCAGTGCTATAATGCTCTCTTATTTGAGCCCTATATTCACTCAAACTGGTTATCTCACTATGGAAAATGTTGATAAATTCTATTATGTTTTGTAGTGATGTGGCGAGGGAAACTCGAGAGGGTTCCCTAGTGTTCTTCAATTCATCACTCAAAATTTTTAATTGGTTTAAATCCCCATGTAATTCATCTTTGGGGTTTTGTTGGTTTAATTCAGGGTTTGGGTCCTCTGATTGGTTTGTTTCATTCCTTTCTTGGGATGGTTCATTGGTATTTGTCATTGTGTTTAGGTAATTTGTACCTGTAATATAAAATTTTGCCCATTTCAATTGATTTTCATTTTTTTTAATTTTGTATTTTATTTGAAAAACAATCAAAAATATTGAAATTAAAAAAAAATGCATTCCTACTCTATTTACCTTACTCCAACGTCATTTTAGGAAATTTTGACAATTCCGCTGGGCTCCTTGGGGGGTCATTAATGCCTCCTTGCGCCCCCGCGGGTGGGTAGAAAACAAAACAATTGTTCACTATTTTTTATTTTTTTTAAACACAGGGACGTGTGCACGTCCCTATGTACGATCGTGCCAAACACGTGTGTCCGTCCACTTAAGTGTGCGTGCATAGGTGCGTGCACACATCATTAGGGGTATGTGCGTGCTCTTATTGTCCCCGCTAGTAATCTAGCGTGGAGGTTCGCCATTGCTGAAGCAGGAGCACATGTGCACATCCAGGAGGTGCGTGCACGTTGTTATTTTGACCCGCTTGCATGCTCTCATTACATCATATTTGGGTAGCAGGTTCTTGCGAGCGCCCTTAACCCATATGAACTAAATTTCCAAAATATTGGAAAAATTATGCAAACAAATTAATAGAGTCAAGTGAATGAAGTAGAATGTGTAAGACGCTAACTTATATTAATTATTTTGTGTGTGTATTAATTAGTTCTATCTCAAGCAATTGACAGGAGAATGCTATCCTCCCCATTCAAAATCAATCTTTACAAATGACATATTAAACTCTTAATGAGTATATTATTGTATCAGCCTTAAACACCAAATAATCAAATTTAAAATTACATATATTTCATACACAAAAACATAACAATGCCTCGTATGTATTGTGAAGAAGAAAGCATTGCATCACACATAGATCCTATTTATACAAGTATACATCAATGGTTTTGTCATACAAGTGTCATAAGCACAACAAAAACACCCAAGTTGTACACATGTAGTTATCAAGAACATAATTTCATCACAATGGGAGATACAACAATGTTAAAAAGTGAGAGTTAAGGATCAAATTTGAAGTCTTTAGTTCCTTTTAAGATACTTTTATCCTTTCATAAAAGGAGATGGGATCATATACCATACAAAATATATTTTCAATAAGTATGGCTAGTCAATTATGAAGTGAGATAATTCTATATTTTTTAAAACAAAAGGATTTAATTTTTAGAACTCGTCAATGTCTAACTTTTTTAATCTTCACTTTCTACAATATTACTAGTGTTAAATAAATATAAAACAAAGAAAAAACAATAAAGCCAAAACAATATATTTAAAACCTTTCCATGTATAGATAAAACCAAAGGGAAATGGAAAATTCAAATATTATTATTACTCGTCAAACATGTTTACAATTTTTCTTATAGAAGCCAATTCTCTTTTTTTAAATACATAAGAGGGTTTCCAAAAAGATTTAAGATACATTGGAGGGTTCCGAATTTTTTTCCTGAAAGGCTCCGCCCCTAACACCCTTGAGCAGTCCCAACTAGGACACGTATAACTCACCCATCACATCACATACAAATTATGTCTGGATATAACTATGTACCATTCTGTATGAAAATATCGAACATCTAGATATTGATTTCACTCCCTATGCTACATGACAATGCTATTAAGTTTATTGATCCATTGAAATTCTAGTATAACAAGGGGAGTTGCTATAGGCAGCAAGTCTCTGTTTTATGAAATTGATTGCTTAGCATGTTAGCAAGGTCGAAATATGTTGATATCTTTATGTGAAATGTTTCTAGAGACAATGAATAACAACCGACTGGGATGCTGGAGGTGTTGCCTAAGCGTAGGTCAAATGCTGGCGGTGTTGCTTAAGCATAGGTCATAGCCTCTATCTCCTTTGCCTCTAATAGGTAAACAACTGGATATCAATTAGAGCTAGCTTTATATCAGCCTCCCAAAGTTAGCAGTTTGAGGAAGGGGTTTCCAGTCTAAGAGCTGCTGGGAACGGAAGAATCGGAAAATAGAAAGAAATGAAAAATATGATTTCAGGTTCTGAGTGTGGACATCTAAACCGAGTCTGTGAATAGAAGGCCGCTAACCTTTAATCGAATAATATTTTACTCGATAGCAAACGCACTAGAGGATATCTGTAAAACTCTCTTCTTTCGAGTGTCATTTGGTTTCCGCCCGTATCTAAGGACCGGGGCCTTGTTCCTTTAAGTTCAACGCTGAAATTAATAAAGCGCCTTATCCATGCGGTTGTAAGAAGATGTTTCAAATGAACACGGCATGACCTGCTAATGGTTTTGTAAACGAAGTTGATAAAATTACTTTACACTCTCTAAATACATTAAATTTAAAAAAATATACATTTAAATCCAAAGCTGTATAATGGATCTTAGTTTAATAACTTAACGCTGAAAATTCTTCTCACGATGGATCTTGGTTTTATATTCTCAAAGGTTTATGGTTGAAAATATATAAATTGTTCTCAAAATTTTATAAAGTTTATTTTATCTTAGTTTAATAACTTAACGCTGAAAAGTATATGTATATTGTACTTAAAAAAATATGCATTTAAATCCAAAGCTCCAAAATGGATCTTAGTTTAATAACAACGCTGAAAATTCTTCTTACGATGGATCTTAGTTTAATGACAACGCTGAAAATTCTTCTTACGATGGATCTTAGTTTTATATTCTCAACAGTGTATGGTTGAAAATATATAAATTGTGGTCAAAATTTTATAAAGTTTATTTTATCACATTAAGCGAGAGGGCTTTACATATCTAAATTCCAATGAGGCATTCAAATTCATGGCCGATCGAATATCAAGCCTTCAGTTATATATTAACGACATGTATAGATTTCATGCAAAGGTGATGAATGAATGTAAGATATTTTATGCAAAACATTAATTTGAAAATATAACAAAACGTCCCTGAATGATGAAAAGTGGTGAAAGAAATGGAACTGGTTTTGAACATTAATGTTAAAAATAACAAAATGTGAGTGAACGATGAAAGTGGTTACCTTTTGTAAAACCACATTTAGAGAATTAATAAGCGACGCATCTTTAGAAACTTCTGAAAACCCTAGCACGCAATTGCCGCATTGAAGCCATGCAGTAGACAGATCACATCGAAAAGTTCAAACCATGCAACAATAAGCATCACGCCACGTATAATCCATGCACAAAAGTTGAGCAAACATGTGTGGTTTAGCTATGCTGTCGGTGGAGGTCGTTGTTACCTTTGGTGACGGCAATGTCGTGTTCATGCTCCAGATTGCATTCTTTATCAGTTGTAACCAAAACTTGATAAGCCATCTGAATGACCTATGTATATGGGTTTCCTCTGTGTTGTGTTGTTTCATTGCAGCTATGGAATCCAGAATCGAAGAAGTCAGGAAGGTTCACGTCGTATATTCCTTGAGCCGGAGGTCAGGTCGAGCAGCTGCATTTGATTAAAGTTCAGCTAGTGGCTTTAAATGGCTTGCGACTCAAAGGTCAATAAATACTTTGAATTTTTCAGTGAATATAGATTTCTAAGAAGTTGAAGTGCATAATTGTGGTCGAATTTTTGAGTTTTGGTTGTGGTTTGCGCATATGTAAAGCGATGGCTGTCGAAAGTGCTAGGGGAAGACATGCGGGATTCGTTCTCCTGGTCATATAAACGGTACAAGAAATTTAGAACCTAATCTTTAGGATCTTGATTTAAAATATAAAAATGTAAATTCAGTGTATTGAAAGGATTTTTCTTGACGAAATATTTGTTTTTGGTTTAAAGGAAATACAAAAGCAGTTTTGTTTGGCAAGACTTGCGCGATGACGATCTTATCATGCCTATTAGTGACAGTTAATATGTTCTCAAAGGCTCAGAGATCTTACCGACTCGATTAGGTAATAATCCTGTAGAATTTTTATGTAAGATTGCAAATTTCTTCTTGATCTGTTAAAAGCTCTTCTCTATTGCATCGTTTTGCATGAGATAAAGGATCTTCACAAAGAAAAAAGGATTTATCCAGTGTGATGATTATTTATTCTTGAATTTAGCAATATAGCCTGGTGTTACATGGATATTGGATTGTTTTACATGAGATTAAGGATCTTCACAAAAGATTAAAAGAAAAAGCTTCAAACAAATTTTCTTCTTTCATTTGGAGAAAGTTTGCCAATTTATTATCATTCAGTACATGATGAATGATCTGACGCACTGTTCTTGAAATTTAGCACTGCCTGGCTTTAATTACGGTCGTTTTCTTCGCCAGAAACAACCATATATGAATCTTTTGATAAAATTCTATCAAATTGAGAGAGGCCTTTGTTTAAAGGATTAGTAATTTATAGCAAACATAATATTTTCTTTTGATTTTATAGATGCGCAGAGGTGATCATGTGACTGCCAAACTCCGGAACCAAAAAGCCTGCGGCTGGAAGAACTCCCAAGGATCGATGAGCAACCATAAGACTCAACTCTGATGTTAGAATTAGATTTGCCTCTATGCCATAAAGTTTACGAGGATTTGTAGAATTATTCTGTGCATGAGCCATATAAAGAACTTCCACCACTGAAAGGCCTTCAGAATTATGACGAATGTGAAGATAGCGGGCCGAATGGTTTAGAGTTGCTTTCTAAATCAAAAAATACTATTGTCATATTCTATGAGCAAATTATATAGAAGTAAATTAATATCTATCTAAAAACAATTAAAAGAACCTTATTTGTTCGTTATGTTAACAGATTGTTCATTGTTGGAAAATGGTAATTACTTGCAGATCAGTTCACAATCTTCAGCCGACTTAGTACGCAACTTTCAGCCGACTTTGTCAGAGGCCGTACAAGTCGAAATCTTGTCTGCCAGTCTGGCAAGGAGGAAAAGTATTCGAGTAGGCAACATAGTCCAGTCGAATTTATTTCAGAAGCTAAGTTATTAGGTAGCAGTTATTACAGCCTTTAATGGCAGGCCAGTCGACCCATGCTGTAGCAATTTTCAAATTGCCTATAAATAGAAGAAGCATTGTTGTAAATCAGTAGAGAGGAAGAATACAGATAGTAGACAGCAGAGGAACTCCGGGTGAGGAAGAACAGTTGAAGCTCAAGCTTCTGTACATGCAATTTAGTCGACGAGCTGAAGCTCTGTAGACCGACGAGTCTGGTCGGACAAGTCTAGACCGACCATTTTGTAATCGACGAGTTTGTAGTACTTTGTTATTTCAGCATAGTTAATATATGAAATAGTTTGTGGTTGAATGCATGATTATTTGACCGCTCATGTTTCCAGATTTACTTTTGTAAATGTCTTTTACAGTTACTAATAGGTAAAAGAACAAGAACCCATAAAAATCTCACTGCGTGAAAGTTCCAGGTTTTACGGCACATTGGTCGACTGAACAAGAACCCATAAAAATCTCACTGCGTGAAAGTTCCAGGTTTTACGGCACATTGGTCGACTCAAGTCTTCCTACATATTTGGCATATGTTTCTCATAAGTTATTTGGATTTGTAAATCTGTCTATTTTACTTCATTTTACTCACAGGTGAAAAGCATTTGTAATTTCTTAAGTCTTTAGACTTAGAATCATATCCTCCAGATTTCAACCAAAGTAAGCCGACTAGAGTGGTCGAAGAGCCGACTTGAAGTGGTCGGTTGGTCAGCCGACTAAAGCAGCCAACTTGGTCGAAGAGCCGACTTGGTCGGAGTAAAAGTGGTCGAGGTAAAAATCAGTCGGACAAGTTAGTCGGAGTAATTTTGGTCGAGTGAAGTACCGACTCAAATTTGTAAACTTGTCTAGTCGGACATAGACAAGTTTCACCCGACTGGTGAAAAGTAAATTGGTCGGCGTGAAAATTTGAATTTCGACTGAGCCCTAAACCCAAGTTTAGTCGGCTCGGTTTTGGCTATCTGGTATCAGAGCAAGGTTATATCAGAACAAGGTTTATTTCAGCCCAAGATTTTAGGAAAGAAATCTTGTCTTAAAGAGTGGAATTTAATTTTCTAAGGAAAGTTAATTAAATTAAAAAAAATGGCTTCCACTTTTGGTTCATTGCAAGCTCCAAGTTTTACAGGAAAGAATTATGAATATTGGTCTTTAACAATGAAGGCTTTATTCAGAGGTCAAGATGTCTGGGAGATAGTCCAGCATGGTTATGCAGAACCAGCAGACATGACAGCATATAACAATCTCTCACAGGCTGAGAAAGATGTCTTGAGAGAACAGAGGAAGAAAGATGGAAAAGCTCTGTTTTTCATACACCAAGCTATGCATGAGAGCATACTCCCAAGAATAGCAGCATCGACTAATGCCAAGCAAGCATGGGATGCATTGGAGACTGCCTATCAAGGTTTGACTAAGGTAAAGACATCCAAGCTGCAGATTCTGAGAAAAGACTTTGATTCTCTGTGCATGAACGATTCAGAGAATGTAGACACATTTTACACCAGAGTTGTTGGGTTGATAAACCAACTGAAATCTCATGGAGAACCCGTATCTGATCAAAGGGTTGTTGAAAAAATTCTCAGAAGTCTTCCCTCAAGATTTGAAAATTTGGTTGTGACCTTAGAGGAACACACAGACATGTCAAACTTCAGCATTGATGAGCTGCAAGCTTCACTCATCAATCATGAACACAGAATCAGCAGATCACAGACATCATTGGAAGGTGCATTTGCAGCACAGACATCCATAAGCCGTGGTAGAGGCAGGGGGAGAAACAACTTCAGAGGCAGAGGAAGAAGTTCTTCAAGAGGAGGACGAGGTAGAAGTCCTGCAAATGTCGGTGGCAGAGGAGATAACCAGAACCCAAGTCAGCCAAGTGGCCAGAGGTTTGATAAATAAAAAAATTCAATGTCATTACTATAAGAAGTTTGGTCATTGTGCATATGAATGCAGGAAGAAGCAATATGACCAAGGAAGACAAAGCCCAAGTCAGTCGACCAGCACCAACATGTCGACAGGAGCAATGTTAATGGCATCGACATCTCCACTTGAATGCAATGCTGTTCAAGAAAGTCCACATGACATATGGTACTTAGACTCAGGATGCAGCAACCATATGACTGGTAATTTAAATCTATTTTCCAGTCTAGACACTTCAGTTAAAACTGATGTTACACTTGGAAACAATGTCCAAGTCACTGTCTTAGGAAAAGGCACTGTTGATATTCTAACCAAAAAGGGGGAGAGTAAGTATATCCCTGATATCTATCATGTCGAAGGTCTGAAACATAATCTGTTAAGCGTTGGACAGTTATTACAAAAAGGCTACAGAGTCTACATGGAAGATGAACACTGTGTGATCAAAGACAAGCGTCCAAGCGACCAGCTGATAGCAAAAGTGCCAATGACAAGCAACCGCTTGTTTCCTTGGAGGATAGTTCCCAGCATAAAAGGGAAGACAAAGACAGGAGCTGCATTCAAGGCAGAAAGTGAAGAAACAGTTGAGATCCTCGACAAGAGAGAAAATTGCAGTGCTAATTTGCAAGCTGCATTTCAGACAGAAGTTCAGGATGAATCCTGGTTGTGGCATTTCAGATTTGGACATCTGAATTTTGGTGGGCTGAAGCTACTGCACACAAAGAACATGGTAAAGGGATTACCATTGATCGACACACTAGAGAGGGTTTGTGAAGGCTGCATTTTTGGCAAGCAGCACAGAGAGACATTTCCAGTCGGAAAGTCCTATAGAGCACGCACACCACTTGAAATTGTGCA
>LPNX010183296.1:142895-225636 GCA_001517045.1 Pseudotsuga menziesii
TTGTCTCACTCTCTTTCCCCATTTCTCCACTTACCCACAATCTCTTAAACCCCCCATTGGTCTCTACCTCTAACTATTTAACACTCCCTCTCCATGTCTACCTTTAACGCCTTACCACCCCCCTCCCCCAAACCTTTAAATGGTACAAGAACAAAAAAAGTATATAGTTCTAAATCACGTGCCCATTTATGTTAATCAAATTGTGGGATCTGTTTTTATTAATACAATTGCATGCATGTTTCATTTAATCAAAATGAGTGTGCATTGTTATTAATAAAAACCATACTCGTTATTGTCACATATGCTCCTAGACACCCCCACATTAATCTAACCCCCCCAACTCCTATTCCTAGTCACCCCATACATGTCCCTTTATCTCCCCTCTGAAACACACACACATACACCCCCACATTAATCTAACCCCCCCCATCTTCATCTTCATCATCATAATCATCATCATCACCATCACCATTATCTTCATTTGTTTTCTTGTTTGTTAATCATCATCAACATCTTCATCTTCATCTTCATCATCATCACCATCATCATCATCATCACTGTCATCATCATCAACATCAACCTCGTCATCATCATCATCATCATCACCATCATCATCACCATCGTCATCATCCTTATCATCATCATCATCATCGTCATCATCATAATCATCACCATCATCATCAACATCCTCATCTTCATCTTCATCTTCATCATCATCATCATCGTCGTCGTAATCATCATCGTCATCATCGCCATATTCATAATCATAATATTCATCATCATCATCATCACCATCATCATCATCATCATCAACAACATCATAATCATCACCATCATCATCATCATCGTCATTATCATCTTCATCGTCATCATTGTTGACATCATCATCATCTTCATCTTCATCTTCATCATCATCTCCATCATCATCATCTTCACCATCGTCACCATCACTGACTTCATCATCACCATCACCACCACCACCATGATCATTGATCATCGATCATCATCATCAACATAACCATGATCATCATGATCATCTTCATCATCAACATCATCATCAACATCAACATCATCATCAACATCATCAACATCATTTTCATCATCATCATCATCATCATCATCGCCGTCATCATCACCATCGTCATTATCTTCATCCTCCTCCTCATCATCATCATAAACATCTTCATATTCATCTATATCTTCATCATCATCATCATCATCATCATCATTATCATCATCTTCATCATCGGCATCATAATCATCATCATAATGATCATCATCATCATCATCATCATCATCATCAACATCAACATCATCAACATCAACATCATCAACATCATCGTCATCATCGCCATCATCATCATCACCATCATCATCACCATCATCATTATCCTCATTCTCATAATCATCAAAATCATCAAAATCATCATCAACATCATCATCATCAACATCGTCATCAACAACATCAACATCTTCATCAACATCATCAACATCATCATCATCATTGTCATCACCATCATCATCACCATCATCATCACAATCGTGATCATCCTCATCTTCATCATGATCAACATCATCGTGATCATTGATCATCGATCATCATCATCAACATCACCATGATCATCATGATCACCAACATCATAGTCATCATCATCATCATCGCCATCATCATCACCACCATCATCATCCTCATCCTCATCCTCGTCATCATCATAAACATCTTCATCTCCATCTTCATCTTCATCTTCAACTTCATCATCATCAACATCATCAACATCATCAACATCATCACCATCATCATCATCACTATCATCATCAACATCATCAACATCATCATCAACATCATCATCAACATCATCAACATCATCATCATCATTAACATCATCAACATCATCATCAACAACATCAACATCATCATTAACATCATCGCCATCATCATCATCATCATCACCATCATCATCATCCTCATCCTCATCCTCATCCTCATCATCATCATCATCATCATCATCAACAACAAAAATATCAACATCATCAACATCATCATCATCAACACCATTATCATCACCACCATCATCATCAACATCATCAACATCATCATCAACATCATCATCAACATCATCAACATCATCATCATCATCATCATCACCATCATCATCATCACCATCATCATCAACATCATCAAAATCATCATCAACATCATCAACATCATTGTCATCATCATCATCGTCATCATCATCATCATCATCATCACCATCATCATCACCATCGTCATCATCCTGATCCTCATCATCAACATCGCCACGATCATTAATCATCAATCATCATCATCAACATCACCACGATCATCTTCATCATCAACATCATCATCGACATCATCAACATCATCGTCATCACCATTGTCATCATCCTCATCCTCATCCTCATCATCATCATAAACATCTTCATCTTCATCTTCATCTCCATCGTCATCATCATCATCATCATCATCATCATCATCATCATCATCATCATCATCATCATCGTCATCATCACCATCATCATCCTCACCATCATCACCACCATCGTCATTATCCTCATTCTCATCATCATCAACATCATCATCAACATCACCAACATCATCATCATCATCAACATCATCAACATCATCATCATCAACATCATCATCAACATCAACATCATCATCAACAACATCAACATCATTAACATCATCCTCAACATCATTGTCATCATCATCGTCATCATCATCATCATCATCATCACCATCATCATCACCATTGTCATCATCCTCGTCCTCGTCCTCCTCATCATCAACATCACAATGATCATCGATCATCGATCATCATTATCAACATCACTAAGATAATCATCATCATCGTCATCAACATCAACATCATCATCATCATCATCATCATCACCATCATCATCACCATTGTCATTATCCCCTTATTACTAACACTGCTTAAGTTATCTTTTTCTCACACACACATCCCTAGAGTTGTAAAACAATATAGTTAGGTTGAAGAAAGGGGGGATATTAAGGTGCAAAGACTAAGAGAGTGCTTGTTAATTCCCCCTAAACCTTGAATGATCCCTTAGCCGTGTAACTACCTTCTTAAATGCTCCAAAATTCTATTAGAGTAAAACGCACACTCGTTTTATGTGTCAAAAATGCACCCCTGTTTTAGTTAACAATAACGCGTGTGCGTTTATTATCAGTATAAACAATAGCATTCGTTGTCTGAGAAACACTCTAACACATTTTCACAGGTTTGACAGTCCATGCCCAAATTCAGGTTACAGACAGTGCGTGAACATTATCTTCTTCACTATATTTTCACACAAAATTGTTTTATGAATCAAGGATCTCCACCACAAATTTCTAAGTATTGTTTGGAGCATGGTATACGTTGAGGAGCAAGAAATAAAGAATGGATTGAGCAAGAAAGAATCCATTATTTTAACAAGGAGCCACATAGAGCATCTCCACCATTTTTTTTCTTGCAATTGAGGAGCTAGCAAAGGCAACATTAACTTGGTCATTGTAGTTGAGTATGTAGACACAATTGAGAAAGAAAGAAAACAAGCTTGGAGAAATTCCCATTGAGGAGCACCATAGAGCATCTCTACCATTGTTTTTCTTGCAATTGAGGAGCTAGCGAAGGAAATGTATTCTTCCGAATCTTCCCCCTAGCTCAAGAGTATGTAGACACAATTGCGTAAGAAAGAAACCAAGCTTGGGGAATTTCCCATTGAGGAGAACCATATAGCATCTCTACCATTGTTTTTCTTGGAATTGAGGAGCTAGAAAAGGCAACATTCTTCCCAATCTTCCCCCTATCTTGAGTATCTAGAAACAATTGAGCAAGAAAGAAACCAAGCCTGGGTAGTTTCCCATTGAAGAGTACCATTGAGGAGCTAGCAAAGGAAACCATATATATCATTGATCATTGTGGTCATGGGAAACTCACGCAATCGAGCAAGAAAATCAACAAGGAAGCAGATACCCAATGAAATCCTTGAAGAAATTAGAGAGAAGAAAAGAAATGACATGACCAATCGAATATGCTCTATGGACACTCAACCAATTCCAATTGTTGAGGATGCCATAGTTCTTCCTACCAATCGACATCATGAAAGACAAAAGCATTCGCTCGAGGGGGCTTCGGTCACCATATCAGTAGAAGAACGAGCACTGCATGGAACTGATCAAGGAGTAAAATGTAGGAGCACATCAAGGCCACCTGAAACCTTTGTATATTTAATTGAATGTGGGTATACAAGTGACGAAGTTAGAGAGACATTGAATGCTGAATGTATGCTCGAAGAAGACAATGTTGTTCAAACCACCCAAGAGGATTTCCAATTGCCATCGTTCGACCATCAGGAAGACACAGAAGGACATGAAGCTCATGTTCAAACGCCAGACTGACCGGGTGATATGGTAAAGTGTGCAGTTCCAACCTCCCTACCTCCATTAGAAACTTCATGCCAAAGAACTCCAAAACATATACAGATCGATGAAAGTCTCATTGGTTCGCTTGAAGGTAAAATGTCTAAACACAGTATTGCATATCAAGCTCAACAGATGCTCGTCAACTATTTTGATTCTAAATGTGATGGAGATAAATGTAGATTATTTATATCGTTGTTAAAATCTAGGTCTATGACTGTTGTTAGGAAAAACTTAAGGATAAAGATGATAAATAGTTCTGAACCAAGTTCTTATGTTGTCAGAAGTTTTGTAGATGCATTTAGTAATATTGGAAAGAAATCTCGTTCAAAGGATCGCAATGAAACTCATCGTGTGTTGTCACAATCAATCGTGAACAAAAGCACCAGGGCCCTTCGCCTTCTTAATCCTACATCCAAAATTGCAGGATTGGATATCAAATCACTCTGTACGTATTGTTATAGAAGAGAACAACTTGACTATGGTGAAACAGATGTTTGGTCCTTCATTGGCAGGTTTCCACGCTCTGATATGAATCTCATTGATGTGGTAAAGGGATTGGTGTAGGAGTTTTGGCATGACAATAGTAGACCTTCATCCAACCAAAAATATGTACTAAAATTGAGAAGGGGTTCAAGGGATAGTAACCCCCAGATTAAACATTTTCTTGACATGACACACACAAAATTATATGAGATATTTAGGCATGAACATAATGAACTTAACTTGGGCCAAAGATCCTTCGAGAAATGCAAACCATGGTATGTTAAAATAAACACAACTCGTAACACATGTTGTTGTCGATATCACATTGAGTACACTTATTATTATGACACATATATACATATATTGCTTGTTTTGCATAAAACTCTTGTGCAGGAATGCTCAACTACATTTCCCCCGACATCATCTAGAGAGTTTATCCATAGCATGTTGTGTAGAAGGACAAAAGGTTTCACATTTTATCAAAAGCCTTGCATAGATGGGACATGCCCAAGGTGTGGTGGAATATAATTTTTGGACAAATGCATACATGTCATTGATGAGCATGAACTTGGAAAACCTGAAGTGAACCTGTAGTCATTCAAATATGTCACATATGATATCAGTGGAGGGAATTAAAGGAAAAAAATACAATTGGTCACCTCTCAGGTTAGTGACGAGTTTTTGAATAGTATTTTTTCCTTCATCTATTGCTACTTCATATATGTAACAACCTATTGATCTGTACATCTTTATTGTTGATCTACCAGGTATTGTTATGCAACTTCATGGAGGAATTCTTTGAAAAGACACAACAATATGTAAAGCATGTACATGTGGCTCGTTGGAAAGATGAGCAGTTTAGAGCATGTAGGGATACATTTCCTATTGGAACTATATTATCAGTGGCTGATTTTGTGGAAAACTACACTCTTCAACCACATAACAAGATTTAGAGTCAATCTAATCACTTGGATTAGGTCAGCATAATGGTCCATATCACCTATAAACATGGGGCAGATAGTACTGAAGAGAATCATGGTTATATTGAAGGAGTATCACTTTTACATAGGTGATGATAGGTGTCATAACTTGGCTTTTGTACAACACAACTTTTAATTGTTCTACAAACACTTGGAGGATAACAATATATAGATGGAGCAACATTGGATTTGGTCTAATGGGGAAATTCAAAAATTCCCGTGTCTTCCAATGGTTGTGTATTCTCCATAAGAGGCACAAGGTGCAACATATTTGGAACTATTTTGAGACCGGACATGAAAAAGGGGAACATGATGGAGTAGGTGCATGCATCAAGACTGCATTACATAGGCAAGAGATGAAATTCACAACTATTTCGCTCATCTGAGATGCAAAGACCATTATTGCATGGTGTTCTTCAGTGATGGGGCAAGGAGCTAGAAGGAAAGAAGACAAATCATCTCAAAAAGCACATGTACATAGATAGTTTTGGGAGGCGGTCGATGTATATCGATCACACCTATATGAGTGCAAGACTATCCAAGGAACTCATGCATTCCATTCAGTTAGGACGTCAGACAATGCTATAGTTGAAATGTGGACAAGAAAACTCTCTTGTTTTTGTTATCCATGTAGCAGTGGTGAATGGGACAAATATGAATCCACAGATTGGCTTGACAGCTAGGATTGTGTATCACTCTCCATCGGTCAAAAAATAACTGCAGAATTATCTCAATTAGAGGAGGGCCAGTCGAGTATTTCACATGACTATGACCAAATTTCATAGCTCATACAACTAGGTTCGACTATTATGTTGATAATTTTGAAATGTTTGACGACTAGTTGTGTTTAGCTCGCTGACTCCTAGGTATGCACTTTATCTTATGTAAGGCACATATACGCAGTGGTTTCCCTAAGAGACAATGAATGGCACACTGACTACTGGCTGGCACGTTGCTTAGATGGGAAGCAGAACCTCATTGTCTTATTAAGTGACTCTAAGGGAAATGATTTTCCAATTGGGTTGATGGTTATCAAAGGAGAATATTTGACATAGGTTTCCCACGCAAGAAAGAAAAAAGGTTATGTATTTGAAGATTGACTAGGTCAAATTGTATACCATTATACAAACTTATTTATTGGCACAAACATCCAGCTGCAAATAATGCCAAACAAGAACTCATCAAAGTCACGATACTTGTTACCTTATTCCGAGCACGAGAGGCTAAAGCAGATATCGTTTCTATTAGAGGTGATCCCGATGGTCTAGTAGAATGACCACAGGTCGGTAGTCAGGTATGTGGTAGTCAGATATTTTGGTTTCATGGTCTCATTTATTATTTACAGTTTGATACATTGAGCGCTTGATATATTGATAAATTCAATAGACTTCTACAACTTGACAAATTGCACCTGAGCTTCATAATGGATTTGTTTTATTATATTGATACTTACATGACTCATGCCTTATAGCCCAAGACCATTATCTACCACTCTATCTGGGATATGTCTATTTATGCACATTTTCCATTCTATGCCCCGGTTAGGGATTCAATAGGTCTCCCTGAAAGCTTTAGGAGGTGGGATTCAACGTGTGATAGAATGATGGCCGTTTCTCGGATTGATGAACCATCAACTCTGTTGGATTTAGGACATCGGGATAGTGCTACGAGAGGCCCTCTAATATGGTCCCATGGACAAGAGATCATTTTTGGTTAATTTTAGAAACTAGGGTTTTGCTCAATAAGTGAATGTGAAATTTTTGCACATGGGAGTCAAATTCACATATTGCTTGATCATGAATGTGTGGATAGCATTCCCACATGGAACATGCCTAAACATGCTTACATGAACTATCAGAATCTCGTTCTGATGCATGGTTTCCATTCTATGCCCCAAGCAAGGATTCAATAAGTGTCTCTGAAAGCCTGTAGGATGTTGGATTCAATGTGCCATAAAATGATGGTCGTTGCTCGGATTGACAAACCATCAACTTTGTTGGATTCAGGACATCAGTATAGTGCTAGGAGTGGCCCTCTATTGTGGTCTATGGACAAGGGATTGTTTTTTCGGTCAATTTTGGAAACTAGGGTTTTTCTTAGTAAGGGAATGTCCAATTTCTGCACATAGGGGCCAGCTTTGAAAATTCCTTGATCGTGAACATGTGGCTAACATTCCCACATGGAACCTACCTAGGTCTTGACCATGCTTGCATGACCCACCAGAAGCCCTTTTTGATGCACGGTTTCCATTCTATGCCGTGGGTAGGGATTGAACTAGTGTCCTTGAAAGCCTGTAGGAGGTGGGATTCAACATGCAATAGAATGATGGTCATTGCTAGGATCAATGAACCGTAGGATTCGTTGGATTCAGGACATTGGGATAGTGCTACAAAAGTCCCTTTAATCTGGTTCCATGGACAAGAGAACATTTTTTGGTCAATTTTAGAAACTAAGGTTTTGCTCAATAAGTGAATGTGAAATTTTTGCACATGCGGGTCAAATTCACATATTGCTTAACCTTGAACATGTGGATAGTGTTCCCACATGGAACCTACCTAAACATGCTTGCACGACCCACTAGAAGCCCTTTTTGTTGCACGGTTTCCATTATATACCCTGGGTAGGGATTCAATAGGTGTCCTTGAAATCCTGTAGGAGGTGGGATTGAATGT
Source organism: Pseudotsuga menziesii (assembly GCA_001517045.1). Lineage (NCBI taxonomy): Eukaryota > Viridiplantae > Streptophyta > Pinopsida > Pinales > Pinaceae > Pseudotsuga > Pseudotsuga menziesii. The sequence goes on from LPNX010183296.1 coordinate 151,484, forward strand.
GTGATAGAATGATGGTCATTGCTTGGATCGATAAACCATTGCATCCATTGGATTTAGGACATTGGGATAGTGCTACGGGAGGCCCTCTAATCTAGTTCCATGGACAAGAGATAATTTTTTGGTCAAATTTAGATACTAGGGTTTTGCTCAATAAGTGAATGTGAAATTTTTGCACATGGGGGTCAAATTCACATATTTCTCGATGGTGAACATGTGGCTAGTGTTCCCACATGGAAAATTCCTAAACACACTTTCATGACCCACCGGAATCCCATTCTGATGCATGGTTTCCATTCTATGCCCCGAGTAGGGGTTCAATAGGTGTCCTGAAAGCCTGTTGGAGGTTGGATTCAACGTGCCATAGAATGATGACCGTTGCTCCGATCAACGAATGCTCAAATCCATTGGATTCAAGACATGGGGATAGTGCTAGGGTTTCCCTATAATATGGTTCCATTGACAAGGGATCATTTTTTCGGTCAATTTTGGAAATTAGGGTTTTTCTTAGTAAGTGAATGTCCAATTTCTGCACATAGGGGTCAGCATTGCAAATTCCTCAACCATGAATGTGTGGATAGTGTTCCCACATGGAACCTGCCTAAATACACTTGCATGAACCACTGGAATCCCTTTTTGATGCAGGATTTCCATTCTATGCCCCGAGTAGGGATTCAATAGGTGTCCTTGAAAGCCTATAGGAGGCGGGATTCAATGTGCCATAGAATGATTACTCTTCCTCGGATCGATGAACTGTCGACTCCGTGGGATTCAAGATATCAGGATAATGCTACGGTGGCCCTCTAATATGGTTCCATGGATAAGGGATCATTTTTTTGGCCAATTTTGGAAACTAGGGTTTTGCTCAGTAGTGAATGTGAAATTTTTGCACATGGTGGTGAAATTCGCATATTTCTTAACCGTGAATGTGTGGCTAGTGTTTCCACATGGAACATGCCTAAAAATTATTACATGACCTACCAAAATACTGTTCTGATGCACGGTTTCCATTCTATGCCCCAAGTAGGGATTCAACAGGTGTCCCTGAAATCCTGTAGGAGGTTGGATTCAACGTGCCATAAAATGATGGTAATTTCTTGGATTGACAAACCGTCAACTTTGTTGGATTCTAGACATAAATATAGTGCTAGTAGTGGCCCTCTACTATGAGTCCATGGACAAGGGATCATTTTTTTGGTCAATTTTAGAAACTAGGTTTTTGCTCAGTAAGTGAATGTCCAATTTCTGCACATAGGGGTCGGCTTGGAAAATTCCTCGACTGTGAACATGTGGCTAGAGTTATCACATGGAACCTACCTAAAAAATTTTGCATGACCCACCAGAATCCCTTTTTGATGCATGGTTTCCATTCTATTCCTCAGTTAGGGATTCAACAGGTGTCCCTGAAAGCCTATAGGAGGTGGGATTCAACATAGCATAGAATGATGACCATTCATTAGATCGAAAAACCGTTGGCTTCGTTGGATTTAAGACATCAGTATAGTGCTATAGGAGGCCCTCTAATCTGGTTCCATGGACAAGGGATCATTTTTTTGGTCAATTTTGGAAACTAGGGTTTTGCTCAGTAAGTGAATGTGAAAATTATGCACATGGGGGTCAACTTCACATATTTCTTGACCATGAACATGTGGCTACCGTTCCCACATGGAACATGCCTAAAAAAACTTGCACAACCCACCAAAATCCCTTTTTTATGCACGCTTTCCATTCTATGCCTCAGGTAGGGATTCAATAGGTGTCCCTGAAAGCCTATAGGATGTGGGATTCAACATGCCATAGAATTATGACCATTGCTCAGAATGATGAACCGTCAGCTCTGTTGGATTTAGGACATCGGTATAGTGCTAGGGTGGCCCTCTACTCTGGGTCCATGGACAAGGGATCATTTTTTTGTCAATTTTGGAAACTAGGGTTTGCTCAGTAAGTGAATGTGAAATTTTTGCACATAGAGGTCAACTTGAAGGTGATTGTAGATCTTTCCCTCTTGAAAAAATACTTGTTGCAAACTATTATTCCATGTGCAGCTGTCGAGAATTATGTTACTTGTTGTGAGGTGTTGAACTTGACTTATTTCCCATCATTGTCAAGCAAGAAATATTCTTTGTTTTTTTTTTAATTAAGGTGAAAGGAGTTGTCAATCTCTATGTGGAGGTAAATTCATCTTAGGATCTCATATCATTCATGGGATTTGAAACTCGAAAGAATGTTGTTTCCAATATTAATTTAGCTAGGTCATCTAATAGATGTGAGCATTTGTACAATGAAATTGAGGAGACAATGCCATTATGTTAGTAAACATGTAATGGAACATGTTCATGTTTAGAAAGAAGTGGCCAACCTATTACACCATTATTACAATATATATATATATCTTTACACTACGAATTCTTCGAATAATAATCCATAAACATAAATTTATAAGACAAGATTCAGAATAGTACTTCTCTAATCAATTTAAACTATAATAAAATCACACATAACTTTCGTCTCTTTCAAAGTTGTTACTTGAGGCCATTCATCAAATTCCATGTACATTAACAAAATGATAAAATAATGTGCAAGATATACATAATGTGTAGGATATAGTCATAACCATTATTTTGAATCAACCTTATAATACTCTGATACTTTTAGGTTTGATGTGTATCCCATACATTCGTTAGATGGAAGACATCATGCCAAACACTAATTTTATTTATGTAGACCACACAGGTGGATCGCTTAGGTGTGTCAACTTCGTGCATCCTTTAAAAGTTTGTTAGGTTGTTATGTGGGTAAGGTGCTTTTGTATTCCACTTAGATGGATCAGTTTCTTAGCTGTGATGGGTGCTTACGTGTATTACGTATGTTCCATCTTTGTGGATACAATGTAACATTGTTAATATAACATTGTATATGCAATTGGATTATGGTAAAAAACACTTAAAATGTACATTTTTGTCATTACGTAATATTCTAATTGTGTATTGTTCTCAAATTTATAACTGATATCTCCATGCAATCATAAAATCTATAAAAAAATGGGAACATTACACATAGAAACATTCTTGGCCACACATGTATAATCGCACTTAAAATACTGAACCATGAAGATCTCAAGAGCCTTGATATGAAATATTTTTTATATCATGAAAGTTATAATACAAAAATGGAAGTCCCATCTTTGGCCTATCAATGTACATGTATCAAAAACATATTTGATGTACATATGCAAACAAAAGTACACCTATCCTGGACCATGCCCCTATACTCTAAATCTGGATTGTACATAAAAATACATATTTGTCCTAAACTAACACATCAAAAATCTAACTTTCTCTTGTTTTTCCCGGACCCTGATGCTTGTCACCTCTGTCTATGACCACTGTGCATCTCTGGCGACTGCAAATCAATGGCAATATTTCTTGATCTGGTAACTGAACTAGTACTGTCCAGTAATAACAAAGTTTGAAAATTTAAAATATGACTCAATTGTAAATAAAAGAAAGACTCACTACATCCGTCATGGGTATAGGTTCCTCTAGTGTTGAGGGTATAGGTACCTCTGGTGTCCTCCTCCTTGTAGAGAGTCTCTCTGTAATGCTTCAGTATGAATAAAAAAATTATGTCAATTATCTCAAGAATTATCAACATGTACATGAATGAGAAAGTACTAATCAATTATGTAAAAAATGAACATCTCACCGAAAAAACCATTTGTAGGGGATGATGCTGGGACTCTTCAGTAGTAAGAGGAGTCGTAGGTTGAAAATCAACCTCAGTTGCGTGCACTAATGGACCAAGGTGTGGCTAAATTCAACAAATGATAAAATAGTTAGACATCGTGCATGTCCATAAACAATACAAATTAAATGTACAATTACAAATATTCAAGTAGATGTACCTCAGTGTGACTTATCCCTATTGTATATGCAGTATTGACCACAGCATCAACAACCCCACTAAGGTCTGGAACTGATAACTCTACATCATGATGCTATAAACATGTGAAAATAACATTAAGAAAAACTAGTTGTGAAGTGAATTCATAGCTAACCAGCAACTTCCTTTGGAAGTGTGTACATTATCGTGGGATGAGTAGTTTGATCCTCATGCACACCCTCTATGTTCAAGGAAGAGGGTTGTATGGTGTAAACATCCCCCTTATCTACATTTGGACTACGGGGAGATCCAAACCAAAGAGGCGGTGCAGGGATTTGCGATGATGTCTGCAGTCATTAAGTGTTACCATAGTTACACATGGAGTTGAATGGATGGAATAATATGTAATGAAAAAATAACATACTGTAATATACTTACCCCTTCCTGGGACATATTTCCCCCATGGGAGTGACCGATTTCATCAATTTCTTACCCCTCTTCAGATGCTAATAGCATCTGCAGGTTTAAAAATTATAAATATTAGCGATCTATAAAGGAGTGCACAGTAAGAAATTTAAATAATTGGAACAAGATTCAGTAATAACCCATGTACTTACATTATTCAAGTAATTGTAAATACCACCTTGGACTATGTCATTGATATCAACGTCTCCAACATCACGTTCTAAGTGGGGTTCCTGCAAATTCAAAAATTGTAAATATTAGACAATTTAACAAATTAATAAAGACTAACACATGCATTAACAAAATGAAAAATGTTTAAATATTACCTCAATGGTGGTTGTTTGGGCCGCGGGTACAACCACACCGGGTGCAGTACCACCCCCATGAGAGGCATCAATCTCCTACAAGAGTAAATATTGCATATATTACGAATATTTTAATATGTTACATATAGTATGGAAAACTAAAAAATTGAACAATAATAGAGTTTTAACAATGTCCTTACCTGACCACTAGTCATCATAGTGGTACCATGTCTTGGTCCAGGACCATAACGGGGCCCCCCACATGATGGGAAGACATGTGGCTCGCTCTGAGGCACATGGGATGTCGGTTTATCCCCACCAATAGATGTCCCTCCACCACCAGAAGCTGGTGGTTGTACCTCAGTAGAGGAAGAGGGCGCTCTCTGGTCAATAGTGGTCATGCGTCGAGAACCATTTAATCTAGAGTTAGAAATGCCTCCTCTGTGTGGGAAACCATGTCATGTGCAGGGGGGATGTCTGCCCTCGGTAGCTGGGCATGGAGTGCAGGTATCTTTGGATTGGAATATCTATGCCTAGAATTGGATCGGTGTTGGGGCATCCCCCTACTAACTCTATGGAATCCCAACATGTCAAAATAGTTGACATGTTTCCCCATCACAAACTCTGCATACAACTTTTGAAGGAAGTACAACGGTACTTCCCTATTGTTGTGAGGGGGAATGCCAGAAACCATGTACCACCTATCCATATAATTGTCTCTGAGGGGTGGAAAGGTGCACCACTCAATATAAATATGTGGCCTATTGATCTCCAGAATGTCATCCGTCCCAGGAAGTCTAAACAATGTATAGATGTGTTGTTTTATTATTTTTAGCTTTTTTACCTCGTTGTAGCTCAACCCATCAGTGTATTGTTGTCTTTTCCTCTCCTTGTACAATGTGATGCTATAAAAAGCATCATTCGATCTTGAGATCGTATCAACAATAGACAACAAAGAATCTGACAAAGAGCGGTGGAGCTCATCTCCACCCCTCCAAGCAGAACCAATCTCTCTCAGATGGCCAATAACCCTCAGTATCTCCACATTGTTATCCATAGTAGCCACTGCAATCATAAATACAAATAAAATATCAATAGAAATATAAACACATGATATAATGACATCTCTAAGCACTGAAAACTGTATAACTAATGTACGACAAATAACAACATAAACTAAATCTATTATGTAAATTTAAAAATTGATCTTGAATTTTACAGTAAAGAGTAAACATTTAACATTTTTTCATTTCATATTTATTGTTAATGTAATTGTAACTTTGGAATTTATTCACTTGTATTTCTAATCTATTGTAACCTGATGTTTTCGAGATTTTCTTGTGTCATGTCATGCCCTGATGTTCCGATCAGGACAATCAATAATGTAAACAAGTCATGTCAAGTCATTGTGGGTAACCCTCCTATTGTCTAAGGGTTAAAGTCCATGTAGTTCTGGGGCACTAGGGTTATTAGACTCTCCTAGTGAGGTCGGCCCTAGTAGGGTTTTAGTCATGTCAGGATTAGTATAAATAGAGAGCTGGACTCTCTATTTAGCACACATCTCACTCACACTCAAGTGTAGCGCATAGTTGAGGAAGAGAAAGACACTGGGGAAAGAGGAAAGAGCTTACTGCTGTGGGGAGATTGTCTTACTGTTTTTGGGTTTCACTTTGGTGCTGATTCTATCTTAGAGGAAGTTGCGAAGTTTTCTCCATTTATGGTTTCCCCAAGGAAAAACACTGTATTCATTGTCTCTTGTTTTTGATTGCTTTGCTTGCTGTTCTCTCAGTTTAAAGACCCTAATGATATGCTAGCTTAATGTTGAAAAACTAACATTTATGTCCTAAATTCAAGTATTAATTCCAATTTTTAAGTAAGCATGTGTACATAAAGTGTCTTTAGTGCATATGTTGATTGCAAATCTCCTACAACTTATTTTAAGGCTTGGATTATGAAGTTTCATCGAAATTGTGAGATGCTGACTAATGCCTTTGCAGGAGTAGCTCCCAGATTATGGGTAGAGGCAACAACTAGACCCTAGAATAGGTAGCATAATGTGCTATTGATGAATAAAATCCTAGTATAGGAAACAATTTTGTTAGATATGTAATCATTTGTTGTAGCGTGATGTTTTTTGGACTCCAAAGTCTATTTAGCATATCTTTGTTTATATTTAATTTGGGCCATGTATGGATTCCACTTGATGTTATTTTATTTCTATGCCCTCTTTCTATATACCCATGAGAGACTTTAAATGCACAATTGTGTATAGTGGATTTTATGGTTGCAAGGTTTCCAATGGATTATTTCATGTATGATAGTGTGTGATTGGCATGTTTAATCAAACACATCAACCCACCTATATATCTTCATGTTCATATAGTCTATTGTTGAACTTTGTTGTCTTGACCTTAACAAAAAAGTACCCTTCTTTCAAGAGCAAATATTTGTTAAAAGCATGGGAAGCTTCTATACCTTATTTTAACACTTGGATTAGGAAGTTTCATCAAAACTATAAGGTGTTTATTGATGTTCTTGGAAGACCAACTTCGATATTTCGGATAGAGGCAAGGGATTTATCATGTTTGTTTATGTATTTTAGGGACTATATGAATTCTACTTGATTTTTTTTTAGTTGTATGCAAGATTGCAATATAATTGACAAACTTTGCATATTTGTTAATTTTGGTTTGGATTCACAATGATGCTTGCGAATATACATATATGCAAATAGTTAAGTTTGTTTGTTTTTTATGAGTTAATTGGGGTTTTGGTTTACATTGGGCATGTAAATTACTTATGCAAACTTGCAATGTGATTCACAAACTTTGCATATTTGTGAATTTTCATATGGATTCACAAGGATGCTTGTGAATATGCATATGGAAATAGTGAAATTGATTTGTTTTTTATGAGTTAACTGGGGTTTTGGTTTCCATTGGCCAATTCCATTGGGGTTTTTGTTCCCATTGGCCATAAATTAATTTATTTTGGTTAAAATTTTCAAATTAGGGTAAATAAATTGATGAACTTAGAGAAAAAAACATGAGAAGAAATGAGGAAAATACCTCACAAAGAGGAGGTTGATCAAAAGGTGGAGGTGGATGGATTTGGCACCAAATGCACATGCATAATTACTAATGGACATAGTTGTGTAGATGAATATTGGAATGACCAAGTGGGGTAAACAAGAACTTTGGCAAGTGGAATTGAAGGGTCAATGACTGACAAGGGCCAACTAGTGCTCCAAGGAAAATTTGATGAGTTCTTTCTTCATCTCCTTCAAAACTAAATCTTTCAAATACCAAAGGCCCCGCAAAATGGAAGGGATAATCCAAAATGAATGTAAATAGTTACCATATGGCTTCAAGAGATCAAATTTCTTGATATTTTTATATTTAATATGGATTCATTTTAACTTGAAAATGGGGGGCACTCAAAGGACCTCACCCACCCAAGGATTCGACCCTGGGACATTATGACTTACAACTTCAATTGTCAACCACTTGAGCTAACCCATCCGGCTTGAAGACATATGTTGTCCAATTTTTTTATTTTTTTATTTTTTATTTTTTAATTTTATTTATTATCATGTACTTTAAGTAACAACATCTCCCCCATATTGGGTTTCATATCCTCTATTTAAAATGACTAGAAAAGTGGAATTTTAGGTTCTCTAACTTTCAAAGACTATGTTCTGGAAATTATTTTATAATAATAATAATAATAATCTATTTTTAACATATGCTCTTAACCATTAGGCCCACTCTCGATTTCCAAATAAATATGATAAGGCTAATGTCAAGGAAAAACATATAAAAAATCAATAAAATTTCAAAAATGATTTTTATGAAAAAATATTTGAATTTTTATAAATGACGATAAAATATATGTGAATGTAGATCGGGTGGTTGGAAATGAATGTTGAATATTGATATGCTTACTTTGATTGGAAAATTTATTATTAGTTTTTATTAATGATTTAAGATGTAATACTATTTTTACAAAATTTAAGTAATAATATTAGAGCAAGCAGTCTGATACCAAAATACGCCAGGATCAAACGCAAACACGACTTCCTTAGAAAATGCAGCTTCTTAATACAGACTTAAAATCTTGTTCGTCTTCAGAGGGTGAAGATCATCACAAGTGAAAACTTATACTAACCAAAGTTTCTTATCCCAGCTGATCACACTAAGTGCAGAGGGAGAGCGTACGCTACTGGTTTTATAGACTCATTGCAAGTGATATCACTTCTTTTGATCCCAGCTGATCACCCAAGATGTAGAGGGAGAGCATACATAGTTCTTAACACACAGAGAAAATGCAGAAAGCTTACTAGACTAAAAAACACTCGGTCCTCAAATGAGGGGAGGAGCACCTTATTTATACATATTTAGTTGGTAAACCGGTGACCCAAAACTTACACCTATCGGTAAAAAGAATTGATTCATATCTCATGGAAGTGGATCAAATCACACCTTTTGTTGGGCAAGTCACTCAAGCCATGTGAAAGAATCTATAGAATGACAACTAGATTGGACATTTTACATAGGGGAACTACTATTAGAGGCCCATCACGCTTTTCATTATTCATTATCATGATTACAAATACATGGGTTTTCCCCACAAGTACAACTAGCGAATCTATCAGAGTCGCTACCAGAACTAAATTTGGTATCCAGAAATAAGCACGTTGAAAACCATTGTTCCACATTGTATCCGATCATGACTCCATTAGGAATACAATAGAATTCTCCTTGGAAAATGGATTCAACTTTATTATTTAGAGGAATCCTTCTCGCATGAATTTTATTATCCAAGAGGCATCCATTTTTGTCCATTCTTCTGTATTTCTACTGAGTGAAAATAGGGGGTTCAAGAGCAGAGTAAGCCCCACCAAGATGTCGAATATTAAATTTAAATCACATATGATTGTGGTGTGCTGCGATCATGTCTTCTTGTAGGTGTAAGATGAAATTGGCACGTTGTTGAATCCAGTCTTTCCTTGGACAGAATTTGTCAAGAAAAACTTCTGTCCATCTTGACCATTGTTGTTGCACCAAATTAGAAGGATCTCCATAGATTATTATCTCTCCTTGTTCTCTGCAGAACTACAATATGAGGTTGTAGTTATTCCATGTCAAAAGGGCCTAGGCCTATATCCACATAATACAATTCTCATCCATCTGTATAGGCTGTGTCAATCCAAACATGATTGAGTTGCTGAAGCTGGTGCAGAGCATTTTCTAAGCCTTTAAAGGCTTCTTTTTCCCATCTCTCTAAGATTTGAATTTTCAGAGGAGAGGCATTTACTTGTTGGATCAAAGAGAGTGCCAGATATTTATCTGCTTCCTTTTTGCTGGCACAATTCAAAAAAATATTCTCTTTCTTCTTCTGAAAAGGGATCATTGAATACCTAGCCTTGGATTTTTTATTTGACAAGATGGATGCTCCATAGCTGAACATATTGAGGCTAGGATTCTCATGTAGTTCTTCTCTGATTAACATGGGAGCAACAAAATTTAAATAACCTGTTTTATATAAAATGTCAAAATCAAAGTTTTGTAACCAAAGGAACCATTTTAAAATCCTATAACTACATTCTGCCATAAGATTTTCATTCTTAAATAAACCAGGCGTTGTTTCTAGGTCTGTCCTAACAATAAACTTGACAGGTTTTAGATAAAGCTTAAAATGGTTTAAAGCTTTTTTACTACAAGGATTTCTTTGTGACTTAACAGATAATTTTTTGAATTCTCTTGAGGCGTAGCCACAAATTTCCTCCTTATATCCATGTTTTTCTATGAGAATATCTGCCCAATATTTATTGGAGGCGTCTGTTTCAATCACCATTTGACGAGATCCTTGTGGGAGTGAGAGTGGAGGGATTTGTTTCACTTTTTCTTTGATTGTCTTTACTGCATTATTGTGGTGGATTTTTCTTCAGTCATTGTTGCAATAAATGAATGTCATATTCCTGTCCTTTGTAGAATGTCCTGATATAATTTAGGACTCCCCAAAATCTCAGCAGTTGAACTTTTTCCAAGATCTGATAAAAAAAGTGAGAAAAAACCTTCAAGACATGTTCTTGAAGAATCACCTGTCCTTTAATTATTTTATATCCTAAAAATTCAATATCCTTTTTGCAAATTTCCATTTTGGATTTTGACAAAACCAACCCATGTTTAAAAACCAAAGAATTTTAATTATTTTATATCCTAAAAATTCAATATAATTTTTTCCAATTTCCATTTTGGATTTTGACAAAACCAACCCATGTTTAAAAACCGAAGAATAAAATTCTTGAAGATGTTTTAAATGTTCCTGTAAATTTTTGGAACAAATAAGAATATCATCTATATACACTAGAATGCCCATTTCTTTTCTCTAAAGATATTTTCCATTCTTTTTTTGAATTCTGATGGTGCATTATTGATGCCAAATGGAAGGAATTTCCATTGATAATTCCCATGAGGAGCAACAAAGGAAGTTTTGAACTTGTCTTTTGCTTCAATCCCAATCTGGTAAAAACTAGACTTCAAGTCAAATTTGCTAAAAATTGTACATCCTGTTATTATTTGCAAAAGACTAAATTTATAAGGGAGAGGGTAACAGACTGGTTCAAGGACTTTATTCAATGGTTTAAAATTCACAACCAGTCTGGTTTTTAGTCTTTTTATCTTAGAGTGTTTATTTATGACAAATGCTCGACATGCACATGGGCTCTTTGAGGGTTATATGAGATCTTTGTCTAATAGTTCTTTAATTTCGATTTGGACAAAATTCTCTTTCTGAGGGAGAAATTAGGGCACCAAAGGATTTTTGGGCTTTTGGCTTTTCCATAGGGTTAAAAGGTAAAGAGACAAAGTACTTTTCTCCAGTCCAAAATGCATTAGGTGACTCTGAGGCGCAATCCTTCTCTAATTTTGAGGAAATTTCAGAGAGGGAATATTCCTTATCCATTTCTGCATAGGCGATGCATATTTCCATTTTGAACCGTTCTACAAGAATGGGAGTGGGGTTAGATTGAGGAACAAGATTCTTACATTTGAAAGAAGGAGAATAGAATAGAGAGGTGGAAACTCTTTTTCCATGTATTGTACAAGTAAAAATCATATTGGGATCATCGACTGCAATGGGGATGACTTTATGTAAAAAAGGTGAGCCTATTATGCAATCTTCCTTAAGATAATCTAGTCTGTTAAGGTGCAGAACTTCTTTTATTCCTCCGATGCTTATTAGGAAATATGGAACTCTTCCTTTGAGCTATACAGGAGTTCCTTCAATGGCTACACCATGTTCATTTGTTTTTTCCCAGCAAAACGATGGTATAGCATTTAATTTTTCCAAATTCATTTGGAAACCTAAATCTATCATAAAATCAAGCTCATAAGCTTTGTATTCAGATCGACAAAAATTTATTTTAATGAAATATTTAGGACCAATGAACAACCCTAAGGATTCGAGCGATGGTTCTTCATTATGGAAATCCTCTGCTTCTAAGTCGCTAGTGTGCTGAGAATTTTTTGGACTTTCAACAGCTTTTGGTGACTGTAGTGCTTCAGCATAGGATCTGCACATTTCTTCATCAGAGGTCTAGTCTCTTTCTTTGATTGTTATTTCAAGCATTCTTTCAATTCCTCTATTTCTTTTACCAGCTGCTTTAAATAATTATGCTTTTCTTTGATTTTTAGTCTAAGCATATTCTCTTTATATTTTCTGAACTTTTATCTATCCTCATGATGATCAGGATAGACTTTGTATTTAAATATGCAGGCGGGTAGAATGCTAGTTTATTGCTGATTTTTGGAGAGATATATTTCTCTCTTGCTGTGGAGACTTTCTCTTTTGATTTTATTCTTGTTATTCTTTCAGATCTTGCCTTTTTATATATTGATGAACTGGAGTCTTAGACAATTCTTTGTCAATTTCAGCAATCCTAAATTCTGAAGAGACCTTAGGTGGGTTAGAATAGAACATATAAAAGATGAAATCAGGATGACCCAAACATCCTCCTAAATTTGCACCTTCATCAGAATCAGAAGAAGAAGATTCAGATGAATCAGGGGAAAATTGATCTAAAACAGGGTTAGAATTAGAGGAATCACCTTCTTCTAGCAATAAGACAATTTCACCTTCAGGGTAATCTCCTATTGTACACCAAGATAGATCCCACCAAGCTAGATCTATTTCTTCTAAGAACATAGCAGTAAATCTTGGCCTTTTCTTCTTATTTGGGAATTTGTTAGCCCAGTGACCCTTTTTACCACAAATAAAACATTTTTCTTTATCTGTCGGTCCAAATCTTTTCTTAAAATAGGCTTTTTTCTTGAAACTTTTTCCTTTTTTATGCTTGTATCCTTTATCTGGATGAAATCTAGGTGCACTGGTATACTTTGGCTACCTTTTATTTTTACAACTACATGAATCACACCCAAAGTATACTCTATTGTGGGAAACACATCCCCAATCTGGCATTTTTTCAACATCTTTGCAAAATTGAGGGGAAAACATTGAAGAGTGCCACTTAAAATCTTTAGCTACTCTTTTCTCTAGAAAATGTTCTTACCAAGTTTCCATGATGAATCCATGCAATTGAGCAAGAGAAAGACCTGCCAAAGGGATTTTTTTATCTTTAAGATGTTGTTCAACAACATAGGAACATGCCCAAGAAAACTTCTTATATAATGCTTCAGATATGCAGGCTTATCAACATTGCCAGAAGAGATTAATAATTTTTTCATATAGAAAAAGTATTCTTCACTTTTATTTAGGTCACAAATTCTGGATGGCATAAATAAAGATGCAAGATGTTCATAATCTTCATTTTCATTGGGACCATAAAATTCTTTACCGAGGGTAGTAAGAATTTCTTGTTTTGCATCTCTTGCATTTAACATTTCCTCTCTAGATTCTTGGGGAATCCAATGCCACCATTATGAAGCTCATCGTGAAAATACAATAACCAGTTGGAGTGCTAATTGTTGGCCAGTTATTGTGGTGTCATGTGTTCTTTTGTATAATACCCAATTTGACAGAAGTTGAATAACTGTTCATATTTGGGCACGGGATCAGAATTGTATGTTCAACACAGGTTGATCAGGAATTTGGGAGATCATATTATTCATTCCATTTATTCAGAAACTAAGAGAATGAGGAACTGACGAAGGAGAAGTGTCAGGAAGTTCTGACATTTCTGTATCAAAAGGAGGAAGAGGTCCTGTTATCAAGGCATGGTTGTGCTCTTGATTGGTTGGGTTTGAAGATCCAACATTTTCTCTTTTAGGGATTCTGAATGCTCATAAATATTTATCTGAAAGGGAATTCGACATTTTTTAAACTGAAAGACCATATCTTTAACTCGTTGAGTTTAGTTTGGTCTTTCATGTCGTGATTGAAAATGAATTATGGTATTTGGTTATATTCTTGAATACTCATCATCCCAAATGAGTATCTTCTTTCATGTTTGGCTTTATGAGCTTTAGCTGCAAGCTCTAATGCAGTTTTTCTTATAAGATTCTTTTTATTACTTACATTATGGGTTCTCGCCAGACATCTAGTCTTTTTCTAACTTTTCACTTGCAAATATAATTGCATATTTTACTTCTTCTTGGCCCGTAAGCAAGTGATCAATTTTAGCTTCTAGAAAAGCAATGTGTTCTTTCTTAGTCTGTCTTTTTGCCTGAGAAGCATAATATTAGAGGCTATGTCATATATATTTTGGCCAGTTAGTTGCTGCTGATAATTATTGTAATTAAGCAATTTTATTTCATCAGAGAAAGTTTTGCGTGGAGTTGATGATCTATGTAGCATAAAATCTCTTTTAGAAATACCATCATGAGAAAACTATCGAAATGGATTATCAGGAATATTTCTTCCTAGATGGAACGAGGTATCACCGTATGGGTTAGTGGAGGTGAAACCAGGGCCACTTCTAGGGAGATACATCATGTACAATCTTACTCCTTTATTTATGATTTTTAGTCTCTCAAGTGCTTTTTCGCAGGCAGGGAAGTCTACATGCTAACCTTTATTCTCATTGTTATGAACAACTGAAAAGGAGAGGAGGGAAGAAGAGCAGGGTTAAAAAATGGCTGATTTTTCAGAAGCATTATTCATAGAGGAATATTTTACAAGAGGTGGGGAAAATTGAGGAGAAGCAAACCCTTCAGGAAATTTACAAGAGTTGGAAAATATGTCAAAGAAAAGGGGCTTAGGAATAGAGAGTTGTTCATTCTCATTTTTGTCAAAGTATCTTAACTCTCTGTCTCTTATCTCTTATTGATTTAGGTAACTGATGCCAGTTCAGTCAAATGTGATAGGGGTGGAATTTTTAGACTTATTAGTTTCCACCATGTTGAGCAAGCACAAACTTTCATGGAATTTAGGAGTAAGAGGTGGAAGGTATTAATTTTTCATAGTGGTATATGAACTGAAAAACACAGTCTCACAAAGAATATAGACAAATATGCATGAAATTGGCAAAATGGTGTTGCAATGGAAGTAGCAGCTCTGTATAATCAATTGAAAGAATGATGATACAATACAATGATCATTCCAGATGCATGAATTCCAAGACAATTCAAATTCCCAAGGAGGTCATTTGAATTGAATGAGTGAGTCTAGCTTAATTGAATGTAAGCCATAGTGAACACTCCAGTTAACCACTGATCAAAACCCTAATTGACTCAACTGAGTCCTAACTGAAGTCAGAGTGCAATAAATGGCCGAGTCTAACTGAAAGTAGCTCAGACACATGTCACTGCAAGCCAACCAACAAGTGGTAGTGTATCAATGACTCTAATGAACCCCGATGAGGTTAACTGAAGTTTAACTGACCATCAGAAATGGTTGGAGGCACCCCTGTTGACTCCAATTCATTAAATAATCATTAAGTAATCAATTTAATGAAGGGAGGCACCTTCAATACTCTGTTTAACTGATTGTAACCATCAGTTAGCAATAAAGTACATTTATGACACTCAGATCACCCCCAGAGTGCTCCAGTTAGCCTCCCCGAATGAAGGAGAAGGCTTAGTTAGCCTCCTTGACTGAAGGTAGGCATGGGTGTGCTCATGATTATGTCATACAGTTCTCCTCTAATGTCAATTAATTCAATAAAACTACCACTTTGGTTTAACTGGGGAAAATTGACCAAAAAGAGTGTGTATGGTGGTAAATGTCTCCAACTCCCCCCCTTAAGCTATACTCAGGAGGAGTAGAAAACATAAAGTGCGTAAGAATGCTAGGGCCCTGGAAACAAAGGCCATAGGTCACCTTGTACAATAATAAAACTCAAATAATGCTAAAAAAAACTAAGTGAGGAAAAGAGAGAAAACCCACTGGGAAAAAACCCCCCTCTAGCTGAACACTAAAAGTAGTTGGATCACCATGATGAACTCACCCCCAATAGTGAATGGAGGTAAGTGAACTTATTTTCTGAAAATATCTTGGTGAAGATGTCTGCAATCTACTCACCAGTCGGGTAGTTTTACAGAATGATGGTCTTGTCATGCACTAGCTCCCTGATATAGTGCATGTGTATCTCTACATGCTTGGTCCTCTACCTGGTAACTGGATCTGTGGATATATTAATACCACTTTGATTGTCACAAAAGAGGACAGTGGAAATGTTAGCTGGAATATTTCACCTTCTACGGACAGTAAGGTGTTCCACTAGTCTGAATGGTTCAAATCCAGAACAAATGAAGGACAGAGGTTGAATACCCTCCCTGGACATCGTAGATACCTGGAATGTGATGCTTCGATAGTAACCCTGTGTACCTGCAATTAGATTAAACACACAAACACATCAAATCTTCCAGAATATAATCTACTGATCCATGTTAGTGACTAAGGAATCTAACAACATACATGTGAAATCAAACAACAACAATAATGTGGGACAGAAATCAACTTGCNAATTTTATAACCAAGCCTTAATGTTGACATGCATCTCCATGAAACCAAGCACTCTCATCGCCATAAAATCTGACTTTAGCTCTCTATGCTCTCCAATGGTTTGGGCCAAGTACTCAATCCAAAAGCATAACAATACCTTAAGAGTTCTCTCCTCAACCATGTATACGAGCTTGTATTTATAAGGCTCAATGGATAGGGATGGTTGAGAGATTAGTGGATGAGGTGGCCTCTAAGATCCTATGATGGGGGATCTTGAGGTCAACTGACCCACAATGATAGGGATAAGGGAGGACACGAGGCTTATCATCTAGAAGCCATGAGAAACTTCTCTTTTTCCCTTTTTACCCAAGGTACCATGTTTCTCCTTCAATGACAGAGCAGTTCTGGTAAGAAATGCTTATGGACTAAGGGCCATAAGCGGTGGCACCCCTTGTGGACAACAAGGGATAGGCGATGTGAACAAGGTACCACTCTTGGACAACAGGGAAAGTGCAGTGCTGAGCATTTTTTGTGAAAGATTGAAAAATGGTATGAGTTTCCAATCCAAGTGCTGGGATTAAGGGAAAATAGGTATGTCAAGAGTCTTATCACATGATGGTGACAGGATTTTGGTATAACAGGAAAAATTACTACCAATATCAAACTCTGAAAGAATGCCTTGCAACCAAACAACTTGGATGCAAGCATTCACCGCTCCTCGATAATCGACCTCTACTGAAGACAATGCTATGCCGGCTTGCTTTTTGCTAGACCAGCAAATGAGGCCACCACCAAACATGAAGACATATCCATAAATTGAATTCCAATCAATAGAATCACCTGCCCAATCAAAATCTGTGTATCCAACCAGCTCTAGCTCGGAGTCTGCAGCATAGTGAATGCTGTAGGTCCTGGTTCACTGAATGTACTAAAGGATCCTCTTGGCTACCTTCCAATGTATATCATGGGGCTGTTTCATGTATCTTGATACAGCATTCATGGCGTAACATATATCAGGCCGAGAATGAGTCAAGTACAACAAGCTACCAATCAGTTATCGATAAATAGTGTAGTCCATGGGAGGTGTGCTTTTTCCTTCTTCAAGGCTGATCCCTGAAAGGAAAGGGAATGGTGCAGGCCTACATTCAGCCATGTTAAAATTGAATAATAGGTCTGATATGTATTTTGACTAAGTGACCATTATCCAATCAAAATTTTTCTCAATTTCGAGCCCCAAAAATTGTTTTAAGAGCCCCAAATCCCTCATTTCAAATGCATTATGGGGAGCAGTTTTGATGACTGAAATAGAAGCAAATGTGCTACCTGTGATCAGTAAGTCATCAACATATAAAACAATAATAATCAAATGACCATCAGATTTTTGTATATACACATTTGGATCTGATCTACACCTTTAGAAGTTTTATGAGAGAAGGAAGGCATCCATCTTGGAATACCACTCTCTTGGGGCCTGTTTTAACCTGTATAGTGACTTATTTATCTTGCAAACCAAAGATGGATCAGAAACGTATCCCTCAAGCTGCTTCATGTATATATCCTCATGAATATATCGATGTAGAAAGGATGACTTAAAATTCATATGATGCACTTCCTAGTGCTTAGATGCTGAAATTGCCAAAACTACACGGATGGAGTCCATTTTTGCAACCGGTGCAAAAGTCTCATGGTAGTCCACACCTTGGACTTGGGAGAAACCTTTTTACACCAGCCTTGCCTTACATTTGCAGGTGCTTCCATCTACAGCAACCTTAGTCCGAAACACCCACTTGCATTGAACCAATTTCCTTCCCGGAGGAAGAGAAACTAGCTCCCAAGTAGTGTTTTTCTGAAGAGAATTCATCTCTTCATCCATGGTAACTTGGCATCTCGGATCCTTCCGAGAATGGTAGTAGGACTTTGGGTCTGAACTTATCATCAAATAACAAGATTTGGATAGCAAATAATCAGGACAAGAGAGTGCAATACCTACTCTTTGGAAATCAAATCGGGTTCTCCTTGGATCATCTGGATTTCCAATGTTATCTCCTACAGAGGAGAGTGTCTGTCGGGCCCATGTTGAGAGATGATTTTGTACTTCAAGTTCTGATTCAGCATCTGATGTTTTCTGTACACTGATATCAGAAATCAGAGGATCCAAATTAAGGTCATCACCCCCAATTTCATCATCCAGATATTCAGTAGAATAGGAAGAAAATTCAGCAGTTTTCTCCTTCACTAGTTCCACCTCTTGAAGAGGCTCACCGAACTTGACACTCCTTTCAATGATGGTCTATTTTGTTTTAATATCCAACAGCTTGAAACCTTTTGATTCATCAGGATACCGAATAAACAGACATTCTATGGTTTGCGTTTGGAAAGCCCTCCTTTTATCAAGTGGAATTCGGGCCCATGTAGTGGACCCAAACACCCGCAGATTTGACACATCAGGCTTGTGTCTGAAGTATGCTTTGAAATGGATATTCCATTTCACAGATGAGTGTGGAACTCTGTTCTAAATATATGCTATAGCATGCATGGATTCAACCCACAAATTTGCAGCCAACTTCTTTGATTCCAACATACAGGTGATTATCTCCTTGAGAGACTGATTCTTCCTTTTCGCTACACCATTCTGCTGGGGAGTGTAGGGAAATGAATGTTGGACCTGAATACCACTTTGGGAACATATGTGCAGCAACTCATTACTGACATGATCCCCACAATTATCAGATCTCAAGATCTTAATCTTCTGGCCATATGCATTTTCAAACAAGGCCTTCAGTTCAGTGAATTTTTCACAGACTTCAGACTTGTTTTTGATAAAGAAGACCCATGTGTACCTGGAAAAATCATCAATGAAGGTCAGAAGATACCTTAATCCATTCATGGATTTGATAGGCATGGGACCACTGATATTATAATGTATCAGTCCCAACATGCATGATGCTCAGCTTGCCTTGCCCCAATCGAACTTATGCTCAGGGTGCTTTCCAACAACACAACCTTTGCAAATTCCAGTGGTTGTCTTGATGACCAAGAGGCCTTCAACCATAGAATTTTTCTGTAATTGCTGCAAGTATTTTAAGTTGAGATGGTTGAACCTCTAATTCCACAATCTACTAATTTCATTTCCATGATTCAGTAGTGCGATGGGCTTTGCATACACCACAAAATGGGAAAACTCATAGGATTTTGCATGATGGCTTGCAAGGCCTTTTGCGAAAATTTTCGTAGATGCAATTTTTGTGATATATACATCATTCAGGATGAAGGATTCTCTCTTGGGCACTCCTGTATGTGTCATTTGATAAACACTCAGGAGGTTTGATGACAGAGACGGTACATGCAAAACATTTGAAAAATAGCCATTGTCAAGATCTACAGTACCTTATCGTTCTGAAATGATGGTGGAGTCATCTCCCATGTGGATGGGAATTGATTTGCTAGTCTCCAAATATGAGAAGGAGTCTCTCTCAGCCATCATGTGGTTTGAATATCCAGAATATATCAAGAGTGCTTTGGAATTCGAAGTGCTTGCCATGAGGGCATGACCCCTTTCATGCTATGGTTCCCGATCTTGCCGATCTCTCCTCCGAAATATTTTTGGAAGATTGATATGATTTCTCTCAAGGAGAGAGGTAGCTTCATCAAGTTTCTTCTTCATGCAGGCATGTTCAGGGTGGAAGCCCTTCCCGCAGTATGAACACTTGACTTTTTCCTTTCCATGATGCCCTTTTCATTTGTTCTTCTTTGAGCCGAAAGACTCATCATGCTGCTGGTTTTCAACTTTAGGCTTATGAGCTTCGAATTTAGTTTTTGGGTTCTTCTGCTGCTTTCCTTTACCCTTCAGATCTTTGGGCCCCAATACATGGAGGGATTGATCATGGGAGGATCTAATGATTCCCACCTAGATAAGCTTATCATGTTCACTTGCTAGGGACTCAATGAAGGAATTGAGTGAAGGCATCTTCCATCTAGGGATTGTGAGCTTCTCTGCATGGAATGTAGAGACAAAAAATGAATAATCATCTCCAAGTTTGGAGATTATGGTGAGGATGAGTTGATCATGCTCCTTCTCCACTTTACATTGCTTCAACAGTAAGACAATGTGCTTAAACTTTGTGAAAAAATCATTCAAGGTCTCGAAATTGGAAGGCCAGAGAGACATCAACTCATTCTCAAGCTGGTATACTCTCAAATCATCTTGTTTTCTATATAAGATTTCCAATTTGTCCCAGATTTCCTTTGGAGTCTTCAATCCTGAAAGAAGGAAAAGAATATCCCAGGAAACGGAGAGGCACAAGATTATGAATGCTTCATTTTTCTTGTTCAAGAATCTATCTTTGTCTGTCACAGAAGAAGGATCTTCTTCAGTGTCCACAGTGACCCTATAGAGTCCTCTGGCATGTAGTTGGATCTCCATGTCTCCTTTCCATGAGTGGAAATTGAAAGGAGTCAAGAGTTCTATGAAAGAAGCCATCGAAAATTGCTAGAGCGAATGCTTTCACTTGTTAAAAACCTGAAAATCACAACAAAAGGGGCATCGTAAGGTCGGACAGCATGCACATTTTAGGCTTTCATCACAACCAGCATAGTCAAACAAGCAAGCTTGATCAACAATTTTCTTACTTGGGGTATTAAATGGTAAGCCTTGACTTCTTGTGCAGTGCTAGAATTTTGAGCTTTTGCTCAATTTTTCATGCAAGATTTGTCAAAAACCTTTTTTTTGAGAGATATGAGCTTCGTCCCACCATGAGCTCTGATACCATATTAATTTTTCATAATGGTCTAGGAACTGAAAAACACAGTCTCACAAAGAATACAGACAAATATGCATAAAATTGGCAAAATGGTGCTGCAATGGAAGTAGCAGCTTTGTATAATCAAATGAAAGAATGATGATACAATACAATGATCATGCCAGATGCATGAATGCCAAGACAATTTGAATTCCCAAGTAGTTCATTTGAATTGAATGAGTGAGTCTAGCTTAACTGAATGTAAGCCACATTGAACACTCCAGTTAACCACTGATCAAAACCCTAATTAACTCAACTGATTCCTAACAGAAGTCAAAGTGCAATAAATGACTCAGTCTAACTGAAAGTAGCTCAGACACATGTCACTGCAAGCCAACCAACAAGTGGTAGCACATCAATGACTCCAATGAACCTCGATGAGGTTAACTAAAGCGTAACTGACCATCAGAAGTGATTGGAGGCACCCCTGTTGACTCCAGCTCATTAAATAATCATTAAATAATCAATTTAATGAAGGGAGGCACCTTCACTGCTCTGTTTAACTGATTGTAACCATCAGTTAGCAATAAAGTGCATTTATGACACTCACATCACCCCCGGAGTGCTCCAGTTAGCCTCCCCGAATGAAGGAGAAGGCTTAGTTAGCCTCCTTGACTGAAGGTAGGTGTGGGTGTGCTCATGCTGATGTCATACAGTGCTCCTGTGATGTCAATTAAGTCAATAAAACTTAGGATAGTAGTTTAACTAGGACAAATTGACCAAAAGGAGTGTGTATGGTGGTAAATGTCTCCAACAGAAGGGAATCATTTCCAAAGCAGATGAGAACCAGAGATTTTAAAGATGAATGATTTTGGATCTAGTATCCATTTTAAAACCTAAAGGACGAATATAGGCTTTGAGTAAATCATAGATGTAGGGGTCATCCAGGCTGATGGAATATTTAGGAAATTTAGTACCAAAAAATAGGCCATTGTGCAAGGGGCCTTCGAAACCTCAAATTAAATCATCAACAAAATCTAAGTTTTGGGTATCCAAAACATAACACAAAGAAGAAACATTCATATAGGTCCATACTAACGGGCTGAGTCCTAATTTTACAGCGCCCAGATGTGCATATTTATAACCTTTTTTTCCAAGTCAATTTGTTCTTTATCAATTAAATTAATGTGAATGGGTTCTTCGTGGTCAATGAAGGTGACGTCTAAGGAACTGATTTTAATTTGTGTGCAGGATTTATACTGCCACCACTTCATTTTATAAACCTCGGAGGGTAAGATTTCAGGAAGTTTCCAGTCAGGGGAAGGTATTGTATCATCAATAGTTATAATGGAAGAAGAAGCTCCAGAATCTTGAAAGGATGATCTCCTTTCAGCTAGAGAGACTGTATTCTGATATGTAGATTGACAATCCAGAGATATCAACCCTACAGAGTCCATTGAAGGATCCATGGAACACTTGCTGGAATCGGGCAGTAAAGAAATAGTTTTGGGCCTAAAGATATCCTACGGGTCTACTAAGAGACAACACTAGTGGACTTATGACGCCTGAAAGCAACAACTATAGCCACCAAAACTCCAAAACTGACTCAGATATCAAAACTATTCCACACAGGTATTTTTATAGCAAGAAATGAACTCCGTCTCAGATTATTAATGCACAGATAGATTTTCAGAATGTAATACTAGAATTTGATTCAAAGAGCTTCTGAAACTTACAAGTAAAAAAAGATGATACAAAAATCATGCTGGCTTTGATACCAAAAGACACCAAAATGATGTGAAAGAGTTTACTTACAAATAGATTTTAAATTTGAAACATAATATATAACATGATGTGAAAATATAATTTAATATGTATGTATGAGTTTTTTATTTCATTGTATGTAATTTTTTTAATATTAATTCAATAATATGTGATTTTTATTTTTATTTTAAAAAATAAATGAAAAAAATAGTCACATATTTGTTTAAAATTATGCTTTGTTATGCAAAATCATCATTTATCGAACTACCACACTATATGAATTCATATTTATTTAATAATAAAAAATATAAATTAAAATTTATGAATTCATATTTATTTAATAATAAAAAATATAAATTAAAATTTCATTATGTAACTATGATAAGAAATAATAAGAAACTTGAATTATATAACTTCATATTTATTTATTTAATGAACCAAAATATAGATTAAAATTTCACTATATAACTATTATAACAAATAATAAGAAACTTGAATGATATGAATTCATATTTATTTAATGAATCAAAAGATAGATTAAAATTTCAAAATATAACTATTATAACAAATAATAATAGTAAACTTGAATTATTATTGAATATGTTACTATTCTAGTTGCACTCCAACGGAGCGACCCTGCCGTCCTCCTCGGCCCTGATAAATAAAGCCATGCTCATCTGCTTTCATTTCAAAAGAAGGCAACATAAGCATAGATGAAATAGAAAACAATAGACAGGAGGAAGTGTAGAGTATAAAGGCTCGCATACACAGATAAGAGAAAAAGAAACTCTCAGCTTAATTGTATTAATTAATAATGTTTATGTACATAGAAAACCAAACCAAAGCAAAGCTAAAGCTAAAACCTAAATCGATGAATAATAGATCAAATCTTATAAAACAATAAACAATCATAGCAAATATCTATAACAAACATTTCTCCATTATCTCTAACAACAAAATGTTTAAAACTCGCTGTTGTTCGTGGCCATTCTTTTGGGGTTTATTTTGCACCGTGCCGGGCCTTCACAACATCTCGTGTTGCGGAAAAAGGGCTTTTCCGCAGACAAGTCACCCTACAGAGTGACCCTGCCCTCCTCTCCTGCGTCATTTATAAAAGCTTTAAGGGCGTCCACGTAGGAGATAAACTTCCACCAGGCGAAGGATTTGAGATCCTGGTGGCAGTTTATCCCCTACATGGACGCCCTAAGCGGCTGAAGAAATAGTCACTGCCATTCCATTGACTGAATCGAAATTAGCATAGTTTGATAAAACTAATTTATTGATATTTTCAAAGCTAAAAATAAAAGTCCATGAATCAATGCCAATTGTTAATCTTACCAGTATTATCAACAACAGCCGTAGATAAAATTACCCGGCATGCTGCGACATAAACCCAAAAAGAATGGGCGAGAAAAAAGAGGGCAGAGTTCATCAAAATCTCTGAGATTTTGGAATCGTTATGATTTGTGTTTGTGTTGTGTTGTGTTGCAGCCTTTTTAAAGGAACGTGAAGGGCGATGACCATAGCTTTATCTTTATTATTTTGCATAATGTATGGCCCCACCAACGCATATTATGGTTCCAGTAAATTTGGTGTTACCACCTGGACTTACTATCGAAACTCATTCGCCTTAATCAATTAATTACCTTTTCTTTATCATGATAGGACTTCTTTGCTTATTTTAATCGTGAATGTGTGAAGGAAAAAGGAGTCGGAACAATATTCCTTTAGTCTACTTTTCCTAATGAGGCAGGTAGAATAGAACATGAAAAAGATGAATAGAATCAAACAATGACGTAGTCTTATTCCCTTCTTTTACTTCAAGAGAAGAAAGAAATTTATTCCCTCTTTTTATTTTTACTATATGAGAAAATAAAAGATAGGTCTCTTGATAAAAGAAAAGATAGGTCTCTTATATTATGTAGGATAAAATATGCATAGCTTATATTACGATGCATGCTTCGAAAACATGGTTATAATTGTGTTCAAAATATGTGATAATTCTGCTTGAAAATATCGTATGTTTAGGTTGTTCCTTAGTAATATGTTTTTTTTTTGGGATAATTCTGTATTTTCCAATAAACATGGTTATAATTCTGGTTAAAAACATGTGATAATTCTGCTTGAAAATATCGTATGTTTAGGTTGTTCCTTAGTAATAGGTTGTTTTTTTCAGGGTAATTATGTATTTTCCAATAAACTATATGAGTGTTTTACGAAG
Source organism: Pseudotsuga menziesii (assembly GCA_001517045.1). Taxonomy (NCBI): domain Eukaryota; kingdom Viridiplantae; phylum Streptophyta; class Pinopsida; order Pinales; family Pinaceae; genus Pseudotsuga; species Pseudotsuga menziesii. The sequence continues at coordinate 176,761 of LPNX010183296.1, forward strand.
ATAAAAACATGATGAGTATGTGTTTTTTTAAGTAAATAATTATCATGGAGGACAAATTTATTACTAGAAATTACCAACTTAGTATCTAAGTTTAATTAGATAATTAGAAGAGGAAATTGTATAGTCTAATTAGATAATGAGAGGAAATTGCATAGTTAAGTTTGATATACAAAGTTTTAAAAGATGGATTAATTACATTACCTTTATTGGTGAATAGATAGCCACCTTAAAATTGTTCAAATATTTATATAGTTAGGTTTTGGATGGAAAATGAGTTGGAAAGTATAGATTAAATGTTTATATGCATATATTGAATTAAAAAAAATGGAGTGTATAGTTGAAAGTGTAAATATATATTAGAAATGAGTTGGAAAAATATAATCTAGTATTTGTAGCTGAAATTGAAATTGTGAACTAAAGTTTGGAATTCAATTGTAATTGTGTAAATATAATGTATTCAAATAGGAACAATAAGAAAATAAGGGGCATTTATATTTAATAAAAGTAACTTGGTACTCTTGTTAGAATTAATTGTCATATCTTTAGTATGCAACTCTAACATTGCTTTATTTTCACATTCATATCTTTATTATGACCATGTTTTATTATGGTCATGTTCTTTAATGTGTTTTGTTGCATTACGAGATTCAATGTAATGTAATCAATATCTTATTTAGTTAATTTATTATTCCATTGATATTTGTCTCTATAATGTTCATCAAAGGTTTTATTAGATTGTAACAGTGAAACAATTTTTAAGGGTTATGTTTGATTTCAAGAACCATATTGTTGTCATATGAGTTCCCACATTTATATTTGGAATGATTGTCAAGCGTTTTGTTATATTTGATACGTTCCTTAATTTTTTTTTTCTCATTGCAACATTTATGAAGTGTTATGTTGGATTACATCATTCATTGAATGCTAAGTTGGATTACGAGATTGGTCCATCGTGATGTTGCAATATAGTTATGCTCCTTGTTGGATTTTGATGGATTATTATATTATTAAAATGCTTTTCAATGGTTAAATTTAGTTATATTTCGGCTGGTTTTGTTCAATTGTGATATACATCATGTGTTTTGTTAGATTATGATGTTCATCTAGGGTTAGGGTTATGTTGGATTTTGCCATTTGTCCATGGGTTTGTTGTATTATGCTTATGCTTTTTGATGTGTCATGTTGTATTACAATATTTAATTTAAGGTTTTGTAATGGGTGTGTTTAGTTATCTTTGGAATGGTTTTGTTATAGTCCAATGTCCATCAAGTGTTATGTCGTGTTATTGCATTCATAAAGCTCCATATTGCATCGTGACATTTTTGCATGGTCATGTTGCATTATGTTTATGTTCATTATTTTTTTTTCTTGATTTATGAGATTAATTTGGAATGGTTTGTTAGATTATGACATCGATTAGGGGCTATGTTGCATTACAACATTTATGAAGGATGTTGTTGAATCACAATTTTCCTCGATGGTCATGTTGCATTATTGTTATGTTCATTGATTGTTTTTTTTAAATATGAGATTCATTACAAGGTTTTGTGATGGTTGGGTTTAGGTATGCTTGCTACATTTCTTAATGTTTCTTTTTTGTATTGTGAAATTGATAAAATGTTTTCTTGGATTACAACGTTCATTGAAGATTACGTTGGACTGCGACAATCCTTCGTGGTTATGTTATTTAATGGATTTTGTCGCATTATGAGACTGATTATAAGGTTTTGCAAGGGTTGGATTTAGTTACTTTTTGAAATTCTTTTGTCATTTTGCAGCATTCATGAATTGTTATGTTCGATTATGGTATTCATGAAGTTTTTAAGTTGGATCGTGAGATTGCTTCATGGTTGTGTTTCAGTATGATTATGTTCCTTTGTGGTTTTGGTTTCATTATAAGACTCTTAAATGTTTTGTAGCTACTGGTTCTAGTTATATTTGGACTAGTTTTGTTTGGTTGTGATATATGTCAAGGGTTAGGTTAGGTTACAATGTTCATTTATGGTTAGGGTTACGTTGGATTGTGTAATTTGTCCATGGGTATGATTTATTATGGTTATGTTTGTCGATATGTTTTATTGGATTAAAAGGTTTAATGTAGCGTTTTGTAATGGTTGGGTTTAGTTATGTTTGCTACATTCCTTTATGTTTTTGTTGGATTGTGAAATTGATGAAGTGTTATCTTGGTTTATGATGTTCATTAAGGCTGATGTTGGATTGTGATATTGATTTGTGGTTATGTTGTATTATGGTTATGTTTTTTAATGGATTTTGTCACATTATGAGATTTACAAGGTTTTGCGAGGCTGTCGTTTAGTTATTTCAATAGAACATTCATCAAGGGTTATGATGGATTACATCATTTGTCCATTTCTTAGTGGTTTTGTCACATTGTCATGTTAATAAATGGTTATGTGAGGATGCAATGTTCATGAGGGATTACATTGGATTATGATGTTCTTGCATTTTTATGACGGCTTACATTGGATTGCGATGTTCTTGCATGTTTATGATTCAATATGGTTGTGTTTATTAATCTAATTTGTTGCAATTGATGAAGTGTTATCTTGGATTATACCGTTCATTAAGGCTTATGTTGGATGGCGACAATCCTTTGTGGTTATGTTGTCTTATGGTTATGATATTTAATGTATTTTGTCACATTATGGGATTCATTACAGGGTTTTGCAAGGCTTGCATTTAGTTATTCTTTGTAATGATTTTGTCATTTGCGACCTTTATAAGATGATATGTTCGATTGTGGTCTTCATTGATCATTAAGCTGGATTGTGAGATTGCTCCATGGTCTTGTTTCAGTATGGTTATGTTCCTTAGTGGATTTTGTTTCATTATGACATCTATTAAAGTGTTTTGTAGTAGTTGGTTTTAGTTATATTTGGACTGGTTTAGTTCAATTGCGATATACATCAAGAATTATGTTAGGTTGCAATGTTCATTTAGGGTTAGGGTTACATTGGATTGGGTGATTTGTCCATGGGTATATTGTTTTATGCTTATCTTTGTTGATATCTTTTCTTGGATTACAAGATTTAATGTAGGGTTTTGTAATGACTGGTTTTACTTATGTTTGGAATGGTTTTGTTGTATTCCGACATCCATTAAGTGTTATGTTGTGTTATGACATTCACAAAGGTCCATATTAGATTTTGACATTATTCCATGGTTGGTTTGTTATGGTCATGTTTGTTAATTGCTTTTCTTGGATTATGAGATTCTTTTGGAATGTTTTTGTTGGATTCTGACATTCATAAAGGGTTATGTTGCATTACGAATTTTATGAACACTCATATTGGATTGTGACTTTCTTCCATGCTGATGTTGCATTATGGTTATGTTCATTAATTGAATTTCTTAGATAATGAGATTGATTATAATCTTTGCAACAATTGGGTTTAGTTATGTCTGCTACATTCCTTGATGTGTTTTTTGGATTTTCAAATTGATGAACTATTATTTTTAATTACGGAGTTCATTAACTCTTATGTTGGATTGTGACATTCCTTCATGGTTATGTTGTATTATGGTTATGATTTTTAATGGATTTTGTCGCATAATGAGATTCATTACAATGTTTTGCAAGGCTTGTGTTTAGTTAGTTCATTAGAACATTCATTAAGGGTTATGATGGATTACATCATTTGTCCATTATTAGTGGTTTTTTCGCATTGTCATGTTAATAAATGGTTATGTTGGGATGTGATGCTCATGAGGTCTTACATTGGATTGTGATGTTCTTGCATGCTTATGATTCAATATTGATTTGTTGCTTAATGTAATTTGTTGCAATTCATTAAGTGTTATCTTGGATTATAACTTTCATTGAGGCTTATGTTGGATTGTGACAATCCTTCACGGTTATGTTGTCCTATGGTTATGTTATTTAATGGATTTTTTCACATTATGAGATTCATTGCAAGCTTTTGCAAGGATTTTGTTTAGTTATTTTTCGTAATGGTTTTGTCATTTTGTGATTTTTATGAACTTCTATGTTCGATTATGTTATTCACTGAAATTTAAGCTAGATCATGAAATCGCTCCATGGTTTTGTTTCAGTATGGTTATGTTGCTTAGTGGATTTTGTTTCATTATGAGATTCATAAAAGTGTTTTGTAGCGGCTATGTTTAGTTATATTTGGACTGATTTTTTGCCATTGTGATATACGTCAAGGCTTATGTTAGGTTAAGATGTTCATTTAGGGTTCAGGCTACATTAGACTATGTGATTTTTCCATGGGTATGCTTTATTATGCTTATGTTTATTGATGTCTTTTCTTGGATTACAAGATTTAATGTATGATTTTGTAATGGTTGGGATTACTTATGTTTGGAATGCTTTTCTTGTATTTTGATATCCATCAAGTGTTATGTTGTGTTATGACATTCATGAAGGACCATATTGGATTGTGACATTCTTCCATGGTCACGTTGCATTATGGTTATGTTTGTTAATTGCTTTTCTTGGTTTATGAGATTCTTTTGGAATGCTCTAGTTGGATTATGACATTCATCAAGGGTTATTTTGCATTATGACATTTATGAACTCTCATATTGGATTACGACTTAATCCATCCTCATGTTGCATTATGGTTATGTTCATTAATTGCATTTCTTGGATAATGAGATTGATTATAATCTTTTGCAATGGTTGGGTTTAGTTATGTTTGTTACATTCCTTGATTTTTTATTATTATTATTTTGAAATTGATGAATGTTATCTTGGATTACAATGTTCATTAAGGCTGGTGTTAGATTGTGACATTCCTTCGTGGTTATGTGGTATTATGGTTAGGTTTTTTAATGGATTTTGTCACATTATGAGATTCATTACAAGGTATTGCAAGGATTTCATTTATTTATTTCATTGGAACCTTCATCAAAGGATATGATGGATTACATCATTTGTCCATTTCTTAGTGGTTTTGTTGGATTGTCATGTTAATAAATGGTTATGTTGGATTGTGATGTTCTTGCATGGTTATGATTCAATATGGTTGTGTTTCTTAATTTAATTTGTTGCAATTGATGAAGCATTATCTTGGATTTTATAGTTCATTGAGGCTTAAGTTGGATTGTGACAATCCTTTGTGGTTATGTTATTTAATGGATTTTTTCACCTTATGAGATTCATTAAAAGATTTTGCAGGGCTTGTGTTTAGCTATTTTTCATAATGTTTTTTCCATTTTATGATGTTTATGAACTGATATGTTCAATTATGTTATTCATTGAGTGTTAAGATGGATCATGAGGTTCCTCCATGGTCGTGTTTCCATATGGTTATGTTCCTTAGTGTATTTTTCTTCGTTCTGAGATTTTTTAAAGTGTTTTGTAGTGGTCAAGTTTAGTTATATTTGGATTGTATGTGTTTAATTGTGATATAGGTCAAGGGTTATGCTAGGTTACGATGTTCATTTAGGGTTAGGGTTACATTGGATTGTCTAATTTGTCTATTGGCATGTTATATTATGCTTATGTTTATTGATGTGTTTTCTTGGATTACAAGATTTAATGTAGGGTTTTGTAATGACTGGGTTTACTTATGTTTGGAATGATTTATTTTATTCTGACATCCATCAAGTGTCATGTTGCATTATGACATTTATGAAGGTCCATATTGTATAGTGAAATTTTTCCATGGTTGTGTTGCGTTGGATTATTCTGTAATACTGAGAGGGGGGGTGAATCAGTATTGTATTTTTTCCTTTTTAAAAACACAATAAAAAAAATAAGTTAAGACACATATTTTAACATGGAAACCTCAAAGAGAAAACCACCAATTCAAACTCATTAATAAAATGAATCTACAAAATTGCTTTATCTGCTACTACCAAAAGTATGCAACAACACCCTGGAATTCTACCTGCTACCCTAGACAAGGATGCTACAACACCCTAGGTTTCTTCCTGCTACCACAGATAATGATTCTACAAAACCATGGGTTTCTTCCTGCTACCACAGACAAGGATGCTACAACACCATTTGCAGACTTGTAGTCTTCCCTAGCACCACCCTGTCACCCTGAACTGATATTTATCAGTCTAATATTCACTTCTTGGACTTTGTCATTTGTAATCACAAAGAAAATTAATTTATTAAACACTCTATCAATAAATACCCTCAGGTTTTCTGCGGACGCCTCTCTTCACCATTTTGGATGCACCTATTCATAGTTCCAGATGCACCTCTTCACCATTGCAAATCCCCACAACAGGAATTATGATCTAGTTATCACAAACTAATAGCTTGGATTTCACAGTAATTTCATGTATAGTCTCTGGGTTATACACCTGGCTATTATAACAAGCGAAATCATTTTTAAGCATTGGATCTCTTAAACACCTCAATCAACAGTGGAGAAAAAATCAAACTTAAATCATTTTTATGATTTCGCTCTTATACCGGTGGTTAACTCACCTACATGTTGAATGAGAGAAATAGCTTACAATCATTGATCTAAGCCATGCTTTCATCTAGACTATTGAAGTATGTGATCTCCACCTAATTCTGCTAATCTCCATTTTGACTTTCTTCATGCTAGTTCACCTAGCGAAATTATTTCCAGTTGTTGATCAAAATCCTCCTTTAATCCCCACCATTGATCTTAGGCCCTAGTTGTTTGTGACCATTAATCTTCAATACTACGGATTTCCTAATTATGACATTTCTCAAAGTGTCTTTCCGCACTTAGCTTTCCTCCTCAACCATTCTGCACCGTTGATCTCCTGCAAGTTTCTTTATGACCATTGATCTTCTTGATCGCAAGATGCGGAATGTAGAACTGTGATATTTCCCATAGTCTTTTACCAATTTTCTGCTTTATGCTTTTCTACTTCCACTTTTTGGACTTTCCTTTTTGCGCTTCCTTTTCCATACTATGGAATGCGGAAGTCACAAAAACAATGTTTCCAAATACGAGCTTATGCTTCTTTAGATTTTTGGACTTTCCTTTATGCATTTCCTTTTCTGCACTACGAAATGCAGAAGTTATAAACTCAATGTTTCCAAAAATGAGCTTATGATTCTTCTGCTTTTCGGACTTTCCTTTTCGCATTTCCTTTTCCGCACTGCAAAATGCGGAATGCGGAATTCAGAAACTCAACGTTTCCAAAAGCAATCCTATTCTCTTTCGCTTTCCATACTTTTCATTCTGCACTTTCCTTTTCGCACTGCAAAAGGAGGAAGTCAAAAACTCAACTTTTCCTTGACTTCGATCATTTGATTTATGCTTTCCGCACTTTCCTTTCCACACTGTGGAGGGAGGAAGTTGGAAACTCATCCTTCATCCTTCATTTTGATGGCTCCCCCTGTCATCATATCTACCCCTGAGATTTCTCTTCTTATACTAAATTTTTTGTAAAATAATTACCCCCATCTTCTGTCTAAGCTGCCCAAAAGATTCCTTAGGTAGTGGCTTGGTGAAAATTTCAGCAACCTAATCTTTTGTGTCAACATATTGTAATTTGACAACTTTCTGAGATATCGTTGATCTCTTAGAAAGTGATACTTGATTGGTATGTGTTTTGTTTTGGAGCACATGATGCGTTTTTTTGACATATTAATAGCATTGGTATTGTCACAACTTATTATTATTGGATGCTCATATTTAACAAGTATATATTCTAGTGTCTATTTCATCCAAATAACCCGAGTGCAACAAGATGCAAAAAAAATGTATTTGGCCTTGGTTGTAGAGAGTGAAATGGAGGATTGTTTCTTACTTAACCATGGTACCAAGAAATTACCTAAAATGAATGCTGCTCCACTAGTGCTTTTTCCATCATCAACGCTTCCTACCCAATCTACATCAATAAATGCTTTTAAAGTGAAATCTTTACTTTTGGGGTATCATAATCCATACTCCATAGTGCGTTTTAAATACTTGAAAATTGTTTTTCCTACAGTTACTTGCGTTTCTTTAGGGTTGGACTGGAACCTAGCAACCAAACCTTCAGCCTGCATCACATATGGTCTTGTACCTGTCACATACAACAAGATACCTATTGTGGATCTGTACATAGTGTGATCTACTTCCAGAGATTCGTCGTCCTTACTTAGTTTGCAACCTGTGACCATAGGAGTACTAATAGGTTTTGAGTCTCCATCTTAAATCTCTTAAGCATGTCTTTGATATACTTAGTTTGAGAGATAAATATTCCTTTGTCTATTTGATAGACTTGCAATCCCAAGAAAAATATTAGTTCCTTAACATTGACATTTCGAATTCCTTCTTCATTTCAGAGGAAAAATATACACATAATATTTGTAAATTGCTTCAAAAAATGATGTCATCTACATAAACAACAACAAAGATCATATTTTCATCTTTGATTTTTAAGTAGAGATTATTGTAAGTAACACCTCTTTTAAAACCTTGTTGTTTTAGGTAACTGTCTAGCCTTGAAAACCATGCCCTTGGGGCTTGTTTGAGACCATAGAGTTCCTTTTTCAGTTTGCATACATAGTCTTTTTTTTTTAATAATAGAAACCCTTCAGGTTGCTCAATATAAACCTCTTCTTCTACCTTTCCATTCAAAAACATATACTAAACATCCATCTGATATACCTTAAATTTTTTATGGCATGAGAATGGTAGAAATATTTTGATTGGTTCAAGTCTTTCCACAGGAGGATAAGTTTCTTCGAAATCAATCCCTTCTACTTAAGCATACCCTTTACATACTAGTCTATCCATGTTCCTTATTATTTGACCATCCTGATTAAATTTGTTCTTGAAAACCCATTTGGTCCCTATAAAATTCTTATATGTAGGTCTTGGGACAAGTTCCCAGTTCTCATTGTTTTGAATATGATCTAATTTTTCATTCATGGATTTGACCCATTCATTGTTCTTACTTGCCTCTGAAAAAATTCTTAGGTTCAACTATTGAGAGTAGGGTTTGTTCATTAAAATTTAGTTGTCTCATTGTACTGACTCCAACATTTTTATCACCTATGATCTATGTTTCTGGATGATTCTTTTGTATCCTTCTAGATGGAGTTTTGTATCAGGTCTTGGGGAGTGTTCTTCACTTTCCTTTGTAACTTCCCTTTTTATTTCTTCTTCTTCATTATGAGTACTTTGTTCCTCTTGAAAGTCTTCCTTTTCATTATTTGTATCTTTAGCACTGTCATGACTTCTTTCACTTCTTGGCCTTACATCATCTACTCTTATATCTGCACTTTCTACAATTTTGTGTAACCTTTTATTGTAACATCTATATGCCTTCTTGGTGGATGAATATCCTAGAAATATCCCTTCATCAATCCTAGAGTCAAACTTGCCAAGGTCATCCTTGTTCCTCTTAATGTAATTCTTACTGCCAAATACTTTGAAATATTTGATTGAGGTTGGACTTCAATACCATAGTTCATAAGGGGTCTTGTCCTTAATCACTCTAAGTTGTCCTCTGTTAATTATGTAGACAACTATGTATACTGCCTCTCTCCAATATGCATCTGATAATTTTGCTTCATTAAGCATTGTTTTGGCATCTTCTCAAACTATTCTATTTTATCATTCAACAAGACTGTTATGCTGAGGAGTTCTTACTACTGAGAATTGTCTCTTAATTCCACATGTCTCACAAAACTCATTGAAATCATTTAAAGTAAAATCTCCTCCATTGTCTGCTCTAAGACATTTGATTTTCATATATGTGTCATTTTCAACCATTGCCTTGAAAACTTTAACTTTTCAAAAGATTCTAATTTTTCCTTGAGAACGTTACCTAAGTCATTATTATGTAATCATTAATGAGAAACATGAAATAATAATATCCTTGCAGGATTTTCGTTCTTGTTGGTCCACAGAGATCCATGTGCACTATTTCAAGGGGATGTGAGGTTATATGCTCCTTTGTTTTAAAACTAGCTCTAGTTTGTTTCCCATGTTGACAATGTTTACACACTGTGTTTATTGTTTTTATAATTTTAGGCAGGTCTCTTATAGCTTGTTTCTTACTTATTTTGACAATATTGTCAAAGTTTAAATGTCCCATCCTTTTGTTCCATAGCCATATTTTGTTAACCATACTTAAGTAACAATGATTTTCATTTTCTAGGAGGTATACATTGTTTGATTTCCTTATAGAAATGCCAACAACTCTTTCTGAGTCCTTTTTCCTGATCTCACATTTCTCTAAGTAAAAAATACAGATGTGCCCTTCATCACATGTTTGGCTAAGACTAAGGAGATTACGCTTGAGATTCTCTACTAGTAATACATTTTCTACTTTGATCTTGTTATTAACAACAATTGCTCCTTTTCCTATTATCTTGGAGGACAAATTGTATCCAAAAGTAAATTTACATTTATTATCTTTTAGTGTTATGAAATTGTTTGGGTCATCAGTCTTATGTTTTGAACAACCACTGTCCAAGTTCCATAGGTTTTGATTTTCTGTTGCACATAGGGAAATCATGGAACTTTCCTTTTCTTCCTTTTCCCTCCATTGTTTTTTTTTGTTTTGCATCTTGAGAATTAATTGCAACAGTCCCTTTTGTAAGAGTCATTAGTTTACAATATCTTGCCATATATCCATGGTTATTGCATTTGTAACATTCTATGTCAAATTTTTCAAGAAGTGTAAAGAGATTATGATTTCCTTTTAGTTTATTATTTGGTATCTTTTTTCTTGTATTCAGGAAACTTCCTGTTAGCTCTGTAATTTAAGTATTTATGACCAAAGTTATTACATGAGTAACAGTGACCTAAAAAGATTTGCATGTTTCTATTTGGTCTCTTATGCGCCATATTATTTCTTTGTTTATATTGAGAGTTTGGGGTAGTTCTATTGTTCTCTTCTTTTTTCACTGGACTCATTAGTGCTTCAGCATAATTTTTTTTGTTTTCTCCTTGATTAGTGTGAGAGAAACATTTGAGTTTCTTTTCTTTGTTAAACCCTAATCCAGATCTATCACTATATGTTCTTTGGATATTCAGGATGTCATCTAAAATCCTCGAGCTATTTTCAAACTTTTATTTGATAGATCCTTCATCAAGATTTTTCTTGAATTGCATGATCTCTTCTTCAAGTTTCTTATATTCTTGTATGATTATTTTGAGTTGTAGGTTTAGATATTCCTCAATCCTTTTGGCATCTAATAGTTGAACTTCCAACTCACTAATGATATGATTTTCCCATTTCTTCTTTTTCTTGCATTTCTCAAGTTCTTCAAGACCACTAACAAGTTTAACTCTTAATTCTACTTCTCCTTCTTCATCTGAGTCATTATTTGAATATTGAGTATCTAGACCCATGAATAGAATCTCAATTTCCTATTTTTCACTTGTATTTGCATCTTTACTATCTTCCATGGTGTAGACAATTTTCTTTTTCTCATATGACTTCTTCTCGTTTCCTGTTTTACCCTTTTTTTGAATTTTGAGACTTCTGTCTCATCATCTTGTTTAGGGTAAGTACATTTTGAATAAAAATGTCAATTTCTTCTACAGTTAAAATTTTTTAGGGGTAACTTTACTTTATGTTTTCCAGTACCCTTCTGAAGTTTTTTAATAAACGGATCTTCTTCATCATCTAGGTTTTTCGATCGAATATTGAATGAGAATTTAAATGATGCTTCTTTTCTTGATGATTCATTTATTTCCAGTTCTCATATCATATGTAGTGAGGATTTCATGTAGTTCATCTACTGTCAATTTTTTAAGATCATCTCCTTCTTCTAAGGTGGATACTTTTGTGTCCTATTTCATTGGAAACGTTCTTAGTACCTTGCTCACAGCTTCTTTGTATTTTTGTTTTCCTCCATGGCCTCTAATAGCATTGAAAAACTCATCTACTCTTAGAAGGTATTCCAAAATATTATCCTCTTCTCTCATTTTAAGGCTCTCAAACTTCCCTTTATATGTCTAAAGCTTGGATTGTTTGACTTTAGATTCTCCTTCGTAGATAATTTATAACTTATCCCAAGTTTTCTTGACAGTCTTACATTGCGTGATTTTTGTAAATATAGAGTTTGTCAATCCACTTAGGATTCCATTTAGATATTTGGCATTACCTTCATATTGTCCTAGTTCCACAATGTCTATAGGTGTTTGATTATCTATTTTATATTCCTTTGTAGTTGCATCCCAAACTTTCCATCCAAGGCACATCAGATGACACCTCATTCTCACACTCCAATAAGAATAATTTTATCTTGTGAACAATGGAGGTTTGTTGGTGGCTAAACCTTATATCTAATCCATAGTGGTTTTAAAATAGGATCTACATTCTAGTGGTTAAATTGTGATGAAGGAACCTGCTTTGATACCAATTGTTGGACTATTTTGTAATACTAAGAGGGGGTGGGGGTGAATCAGTATTGTATTTTATCCTTTTAAAAAACACACAATAAAACAAATAAGTTAAGAAAAATATTTTAACATGGAAACCTCAAAGAGAAAACAACCAATTCAAAATCATTAATAAGATGAATCTATAAAATTGATTTATCTGTTGCTACAGAAAGGATGCAACAATGCCTTGGAATTATTTCTACTACCACAAACAAGGATGCTACAAAACCTTGGGTTTCTTCTTGCTACCATAGACAATGATAGTACAACACCCTAGGTTTTTGCCTGCTACAACACCCTTTGCAGACTTGTAGTCTGCCCTAGAGCCACCCTACCACCCTGGACTGATATTTATCAGTCTGCTATTCACTTCTTGGACTCTGTCATTCATAATAATAGAGACAATTAATTTCTTCAACACCTTGTCAATAAATACCCTCATGTTTTCTGTGGATGCCTCTCTAACCATTTTGGATGCACGTCTTCACCATTGCAAATCCCCACAAAAAGAATTCTGATATGGTTAGCACAAACTAATAACATGGATTTCACAGTAATTTGGTATATAGTATATGGCTTATACACCTGGATATTCTAACATGAGAAATCATTTTTAAGCATTGGATCTCTTAAACACCTCAATCAATAGTGGAGAACAAACCAAACTTAAATCATTTTTATGATTTGGCTCCTATCCCGATGGTTAAATCACCTTCATGTTGAACCAATGAAATAGCTTGCAGTTGTTGATCTAAGCCATGCTTTCATCTAGACCATTGAAGTATGTGATCTCTACCTAATTCCGCTAATCTCCATTTTGACTTTCCTCATGCTAGTTCACCTAGCAGAATTATTTTGAGTCGTTGATCAAAATACTCCTTTAATCTTCATCATTGATGTTAGTCTTGGGGTTTTTGTGACCATTGATCTTCAATACTTAGGATTTCTTGATTATGACATTTCTCAAAGTGTATTTCCACACTTAGCTTTCCACCTCAACCATTCTGTACCATTGATATCTTGTAGCTTTCTTCATGACCATTGATCTTCTTGATTGTGGGATGTGGAATGCAGAACTGTGATATTTCCCACATTCTTTTAGTGATTTTATTATTTCCTCTTTTATACTTCCACTTTTTGGACTTTCCTTTCCGCACTTCCTTTTCCATAGTACAGAATTCAGAAGTCGAAAAATCAATGTTTCCAAAGATGAGCTTATGCTTCTTACTCTTTCCATAATTTCCTTTCTACACTTCCTTTTTTGTACTACGGAATGCAGAATTTGAAAAATCAATGCTTCCAAAGATGAGCTTATGCTTCTTCCTCATTCCAGAATTTCCTTTTCACACTATGGAATGTGGAAGTTGGAAACCCAATGTTTCCAAAAGTGATCTTATGCTTCTTCTGCTTTTTAGACTTTCCTTTCTGCATTTCATTTTCCACGATGCAGAATGTGGAATTCAAAAACTAAACATATCCAAAATCAAGCCTATGCTCTTTCTCTTTCTGAAATTTTTATTCTGTAGTTTCCTTTCTGCACTACGGAAGGCAGAAGTTGAAAACTCAACTTTTCCATGACTTCGATCATTTGATTTCTGGTTTCTAGACTTTCCTTCTCACACTTTCCTTTCTGCACTACAAAGGGTAGAAGTCAGAAACTCATATTTTCTATGACTTTGACCATTTGATTTCTATGGTTCCACACCCACAGTTTCCTTTCTGCACCGCAGAAGGAAAAAGTTTGAAACTCATTTTTTCCATGACTTCGACCATTTGATTTTCATGGATAAGCTTTCCTCTTTTCTCTTTACACTTTCAATATTAACCGTTCATCTATTTCGGAATGCTTCTCATTAGTTTGATCTTTTTACACTTGTGGAACTCTTCTCGACCTTATATCTTCTGCGGATCTAATCTCGACCGTCGATCTATACTCTTTTGCAGAACTTCACCTTTTCCGTTTATCTTTCACAGAACTGGTCCTTAACCATCAGATCTCATGCGGGATGCTTCCTGCACTACAACAAAAACTGGATTTAGCTTCGAATTTAGCACCGGATTTTAGTGTAATTTTTCCTAATTGTGGTGAACAATCCGGCGCTAAACCAGACGCTATTGTACATTTTCGTAAAACACCGTCTATTGCATCTTTTTTTCTGTCCTTTTTAACATCCATTTTTGTGTCAATTTTTGCACCCAATTTTTTGCATCTAATGTTACGCCTTTATTTGCACCCAATTTTTCAACTTCTATTGCATCTTTTTTTTGCGTCCTTTGTTACATCCTTGTTTGCACCCAGTTTCACGCTCATTTTTGTATCCAATGTTGCGTATTATTTTTCTCCTAGTTTTTCATCGAGTCTTGCACCCAATTTTGCACCATGTTTTACATAAAATTATGTGTCCAATTCTGCATCCAGTTTTGCATCCAATTTTAGGCCCAATATTGCGTCTAGTTTTGCATCCAAATTTAATTATAATGTTGCATCCCCATTTGCATCTAATTTTGTATCTTGTTTTACGTATTTTTTTGTATCCATGTTTGTGCCAAATGTTTCATCTCATTTTACGTCATATTTTCCATCTAGGTTTGCACCTAGTGTTGCATCCTGATTGATGTATTTTTCTGCATCTATGTTTGAGCCCAATTTTGCACCTAGTGTTGCGCCTAGTGTTGTGCCTAGTTTTGCGCCCATGTTTGTATCTAATATTGCATCTAGTTGTGTGTCCAATGTTGCATCCCATCTTGTATTCAATATTACGTCTAGTTTTACATCCAATGTTTTGTCCTGTCTTGCATCTAAAATTGTGTCTCATTTTATGTTTTTGTTTGCACCAAATGTTGCTTCCAGTTTTGCACCTGGTGTTACGCCTAGTTTTATGTCCATCGATACACCATATTTTGTGGTCAATTTAATGTCCAATTTTACATCTAGTTAGGAATCCACTTTTTCATCTATTGTTGCGTCTAGTTTTGGACCTATTATTACATCTAGTTTTGAGTCATTAATTGTGTCTAGTGTTGAGTCTCTTTTTTCATCCAATTTTGCGTTTAGTGTGACATCCATTTTTGTGTCCACATTTGCGTCTAACATAAGGTCAGATTTTGCGTCCACTTTTGTGTTTGGTGTGACGTCCACTCTTACATCATGTTTTTCATTTAGTATTGCTTCTAATATTGCATCCATCTTTCACTACTACATTTTTTACCTTTAGAAATACATTGCAATATCATTAGGGCATGGAGGAATCGAACCACCAATCTCCTGCTTGTAAAGCAGGTGCTCTTCCATTGAGCTAGCACCCTTTAAGAATAAGGAAGATGAGTAATATTAACACATAGATTTCATCATTTGTAATTCTAATAAAAGAAAATAAAATCCAAAGACAAACATGCTTAAAATCCAATTTATTTTTCCAAACACACTAATAAGCAAAAAAATCTACCATGCTCAAGCAACAAAATATCCTAAACAATTACACAATCTTATTGTCATGCAACCATTCAATATTGACATGCAACCATTCAATATCCCCCTACACCCATTTCATGGAAGGTCACCCTTTAATAGGATAAAATGATTTAGTTCACTAGTTTTCAAAAAGTGTTGCAACTCATTGGATATGCAATCATATTCGTCATACAAAAAAAAATGAACACATCTTGTTTAACCAGGGCCAACATGTACAAAGTTCTTAATGGGAAAATGGTTCATTAATTTGTGTTAATCTCTATGTGAAGATTATTATATAAGAACAAAAAGTGGAGTTGGATGTGGTGCCTCTATGTTAATTGTTTGAGTATTATGGTAAAAGTCTTTGTAGCATAAGCAAGGAGCCTCTTATGGACTCTCTTGCAACATTTGTGTTGCACCAAGTACTTGCATCACTCTAAAGAAAGGTCAAGGCATAGCATTCACTGTGATGTACAAGAATGCATGAACAATGCCATAATTAGCCTCTCATAGCCCATCCTCACCCACAAATGTCAAAATGACAAGTTCTTTCCTTGCTTTCTTGAAGAATGAGAATTTGCTCAAGAACAATGGATGGCAACCATTGTCATGAATGCTAAGCTAGCTAATGATGGATAGGAGTCCACTTTGAATGAAAACATAATTGATGTTCATGGATTTGCCTGATTGCCTCCTCTCAAGCCTTAATGGCAAACCTTTAGGGTTTCTATATTTTGGGTGCTAAGTGACATTTATGGAAAATCACTAAATGTGAATTCCCAGCTGCCAATTTTGATAACTATTTTTATGCTCTTTAAGCAATTTGGATTAACATTTTAAATTTTATTAGGTTGTGACATAAGCTACACAACCCACTGTTTATGTATAAATGTGTAAAATGTACATTGATATTATTAATAGTTAAAAGAAGCAATATAGAAACAAACAAACTCATCATATCAAAATCACTCTGAATAAGAGCAACAATCAATAGCACTCACCTTCCTTCACATGACAAATGGACTAACTTTGGAGAATTCTCTCAAAGTAATATTTATCCCATCATGGAATCATAACATAGCAATAATTATGTATTTTAACTCACTAAACACATAAGGGATGTATTTTTCATAGGAGGGACTACCCACCTACTTTAAGCTTGGAATTCAATATTTGCCATGGTCAGTGATAGATGGTGATGTAATTTTTACCATGCTTGCTTTTATTTTCAACCATGACACTAAAACGGAAAGCATGAATGGCATATTCGGCTAGGTTGAAATAGAAGGAGAATTTGGTCTTCCATGAGATTTAACAATTGATCAGAATGTTGTTGCGACTATCTATTTGTTGAAGGTAGCTCATTCACTTGCTTTTCTAGAAGGAGACATCGAGTGGTACTACAATTCTTCATTGCTTTTAGATGATAGTGATGAGATTAGGCAACAAGAGAATGGCTTGGCTGTGGATTTTGTAAAAGGGTCCAAGGTTCAAGTGCATGTTGAGAGGCTGAAATTTTTATTAACTCACACTGATGATATGCTTCATATAGATGTTGCAGAATTGTTGTTCTTAAATCCCAATACATCAAGCTTGGTATCTAGCTTAGAGCTGAGTCTGATGCGAATAGAAATTCCATTAAACATGTGTTGCTCTTCTACAGCTTTTGGAATGAAGTGGACTATGCTCTTCAAAAAGATTTTTTCACGGGTACGTACTGCAATTGAAAGTAAAATGAAACAAATTGCATCCAAATTATGTGTTAATGGTAGTAGCAATGTGTGCATATATGGTGTAGAAACAGGTTATTCACTTGCAGCAAATTATAAGAAATACAATAAGAGTATATTGGAAGGTGTAAGGGAACTCGACCGGTTTATGAAGTGGTTGGGCCGCCTTGTTTTTTCATCTTTGTATCCTTCAGCTCCCTATGAAAGGAAGAGCATGGCTATGGAGTTGTTATTGGTGATGATTAATGTTTGGTACATTCATCAACTGGAAAAGCAAGAGTCTAGTCAATGTGCATCGTATTCATCTTTAGGTACTAGTTACTACCATCCATATGATCAAGGGCTGCTTTTAGTAGATTCCACATTCGTATTCGTTGGAACTATTGTAGATAGTTGGGACAAATTGAGAGAAAATGCATTTCAAATGCTTATATAGTTTCCTACTCCTCTACCTAGAATCACTAATAAGGTCACTGTTAATGAAGTTATCGGGTGTTCAAAAAATCTTGTTAGTAGTCCACGTGTTAGAGAGAGTGATGCAGGAGCATTAGATTTGCATCTTATCTTCATAAAGTATGTTTAGGAGCTTGGTTGGACTATGAAAATTGCCCAAGATCATGTTTCCGAGTCTGAATTGTTTGAATCTCATTTACTGCGCAAGAGTGCTAAGAGGGATGAGAAGAATTACTTACATAGAAATAATGTTGGAACTCCAATTGGAGAATACATTTAGTCCTAGATTGACTGGTTAAACATGGGAATTGAAGAGGGTGAGAAATATCTGGTGAAAGAATGTGAGCACATCTTTATTCATGGAATATTTCTTACACTACGATACATAATTGAAGAATTGGATTGCACTTCTGAGGCTACTCGAGCAAGTACCTCTCACGTACAGGCTTCCCTAGAGAGGGTTCTTGGACTTGTGGTGTGGGTGACATCGTTGGCACTTTGGGTAGTTTCTGTAGATGCATTGGATATGCCAGAGAAGATTGAAAGTTTTATTGATGATATCCAATCTGGTAATCGGGCTTTATTAGTTGACAAAAAGGATCCCGAAACAACAAATGGAATGCAAGAAGAGGATACTAAATATATTGAGACTGTGGGATAAGTTGAGCAGGTTGTCATGGTTGGTTGCCGGCTTGCCATGAAAGAGGTTCGTAAGATCATGATTTTATGTTATTTATTTGTTTTCTGCCTGACTCATACGCATGTTACTTATACACATGTTATTGTCTTGTTTTGGTAATTGAGATACTTCTTTATTGAATATGTACAAAATAAAATACATTCATGGTGAGGCATTGTTTTGGACTGCAAACTAAAAATTAACAAGCCAAACCTAGACCCTTGAGGGCCTGATTCAAAATATTGACAAAAACTTGAAATAAACCCAAAGAGAATGACCTAAGAGAACTGGAGCTCATTCTTGAGAGCCTAAGTCCACATCATATGGTTTCCATCTTTTGGGTTTGGGGTTGTGATATTTTTTCTGATTTGGATGAGCTCGCACTTGAGAACAAGAATCTTGATGATGTCATGTTTATTGGATTTTCTGACATTGGAAAGCTGTCGTTCTCATAATCCAAAACCCGACACCAGTGAAAATTTGTTTCCTATATTGATATTGTAATTGTCTTTACAAGTTTTTTATGTCGAGAGGGGAAGGGCATGCAACATTTCAAAATAGTATTGTCGTGCTAAGGGAGGTTGTAACACTCCAATACTAAGTTGAAATGTAATAAATTCATGTTATTTAAGTGATATTAGGTCATTAGTTAGTAAAGTGGATAAGAGTATTAGGTAGCACAACTACCGAATTGATGAAATAAAAGGGGATGATGTCATTGTATCAACTGACTCCAATTCAATAAAGTTTATATTCCAGATCTTTCTCCTATATTGTAATCAATTTTAAGTTTTAACTAATTTTTCCTCCAAATATGAGTTCTTGGGATTCTACTACACGCTGGATGGAAATATAAATACAACAATAACTTAACACTTTGAAATATCATCGATTTGAATTTTAGAATCTCAGATCTATAAATATACCTGTAGCTTCTCCCCCCGCTCTTGAAGCCTGTTTACTGCAAGCCCTGCCACCCTAGTTTACCATTTTTTATTAAGATACCTACTGAAGGAACATTGATAAAAAGGAGTCTTTGGTATAATGTAAAAGACCTTACCAGATCTTTCTTATGGCCATAAGCAGCCTTAATTTCATCAGGGGTTCTCTTTCTGGGCTTTAGTTCCTCAGTCTTTTCATCTAATAATTTTTGCCTATCACTTTCCTTGTCTTTTGTAAAAAATATGTGAAACACTGTGAGACCAATATCACCTTGAAAAATATATTACACAAATATGAATGATCACAAGGAACCAATATTGTAACATCAATACCTTTGGAGCTATCTTTCCCTGTATAGACAAATCCTGTACTACTAGGAGGAGCAGATGACGATGCAGTTGAAGTTGAAAAATCTTCTTCAATTTCAATATCATCTACAATATCCACTAGAAATAAAAGTGATCAGAAATATAAAAATGGCTCTTATTAAAAATACACACCCTTGCTGTATCTGCAAAAAGTACAATGCAATTACATACCAATATTCAGAAGTTCGGTTTCAATGTCTGTCTCTAATGAAGTTTGTTCAGGAAATGGACACCAAGAAAAGAGACTTGAAAGGTCTGAGACTGTATTTGCTATTGGGGATTTTTCTACAGTGCTGGCTACATGTCTTAATATGCCCCTTTTGATTTCCTTGATGACACCTCTGAGGAATACTTGAATTTGATTTTGTTCCAATTGAGAAAGGTAATAAAAGGATGGTTAGAATACAAATATTGAGATGCTTACAAATTATAAATCATGTTGTAACTTAAAGAGTCCATTTTTTCCAGTTTGAATGAGTCCACTTGCACAGGTCTGATGTAGGAGACCAAAAACCATTGAAATGACAAATAACTGCATATTCTTCATAAAGTGAGATATTCTGTGACCTCTGACTCTATGACTTTTGGTGTTGGAATATCTTCGTAATAAACACTGAACCAATGCAACAAAAAATACAGCAAGAACCATTACTAAGTTTCAGAAAACCCTAAGCACTGTACTATGGGGATTGACACAGCATGTCCTTATAAGCAATAGAAGGCATTAGGACCAAACTGAGAGAGAGGTTACTCTCTACGAATCTTTTGACAAAACACAAATAAAAAACTATGAGCTGAGTTACTAAATAGTCCTGTTGTAGCTGCAACTTTTGCCCAAAATTCTAAAAAAATTTGGGACCCTCCTTTACTTTGAATTAGTCATATTTTCCCTTGTTTTCAACCTATTGATTTTGGCCTTTGGATATTTTGGTTGCTACAAATCACTTGGTTTTTTCTCATTTCATGCCTTAATTTTCATCTTAAATTGAGCCCCTGCTGTTTTGCAAAGCCTTTTAAAACCTTCATTACAAAGCTTTAATGTATCGGAAGTTAGCTCGTTGACGAGCCCGCCATTGCGGGTGTTGTCCAGCTCTTCATTTCCTTTTGGCGCGCCGCTGTAGCGGGTGTTTTCAAGCTCTTGATCAGCTTTGTCGTGCCGCCGTTGCGGGGAAGTTCCGATTATCGGTTGTCTTTTTCGCACCGAGTGACGCGGGGGTTGGTCTTTTCGTTCCGCCGTTGTGGGTAGTGGACTTTTCCTTTAGGTTGCGGACGTTGTTTTCTTTCCGCGTCGGAGGGGGATAAAAACTTCTGTCTCCGCCGTTGTGGATCTTTGGGAATTTCGAAGTCTTAGTATGCTGCCAACTTGTGTGTATCGGAGCCCTGTAGGGTGTTACTGCCCCGTTGCATCCGCCGTTGCGGGGGTGGCTGAACTCGTGGTCACCCGACCAATGTATAGGCCGTCGCCCGACCACAAATTATCGTTCGCTCGACCCATTTCTTTGTGTACGTTGCGGGTGATGGAGTAGTGAGGATGGTCCGCCATTGCAGAGAAGGGCTGAGCTTTAGTCGCCCGACATATCTTTCGTGTCCGCTTCGACTGAGTTGACCTATTGCACGTGTGAAGTTTTTATATATACGGGGGGCATCTGTTAGGTTTTTTATTGTTGTTTTGTTGTGCCCAAGCTGTCAACGCTGTCGACTTTGTGAATCCGGTGGAGCATCGTGCCTGTACCTGCCGCCAGCTGTCGATTGGAAGCTCCGCCACTGTTGACACAGCAGCTTCAAGCCCCTGCCAGGTAGGATCGTAACCGCTTTGCCTAGTGTTTTTCAGGTTTTGAGCTAGATAGTGTTGGTTTTGGTGGGGGTGACTGTGTTTAGATCCCCATAAGCCCTTTGTGATTGCACGACGAGTTTTTCACCCGCAGCTGAGTTTGTCATAGCCGTCTCCCTTGTGGTTTACGCCCGTCTTTCTTCTCTAGGGTCCCCGATTAGATAGCCCTTTGCGGTTAGTTGGAGGATGCCTTTGCTTTTAAAAGCCTGCGTTTAACCTATCCTTTTCGACCACCGTCGCGTCTAGAGAGGAGAGAGTTTGTTCCTTTATTTTAAGCCCACGTTTTATCTTCTATTATTTTGGGGTTGGATAGCTGCTGCGGTTAGGAAGGGGGAGTTTTTGTCTTTATAGAACCCTCGTATTACCCGCAGCCATTTTGTTTCACCTTGAGCCAGTGGAGGAAGACAAGGTGCAGGCGGCCGTTATGCTGCCTGCACCCGGTCTGGTGTTTGTCATGATGGGGTCTGTCAATACTTCGGAGGGGTTTCACCGAATTTTACATGGAGATGCCCGGCTGGTCGTTCCCCTTATGCGTTTTCCCTTTTTCTCGAACCCTCACCTACGCCTGCGCTGCACTGCTCATCGTCTTCCACCGTGCGAAACCCTAGGGCCACGCTGCTGTTGGTTTTTTGACTTTTTGAGGGTAGAACGAACAGCGGTGCTGGTGAGAGCGCCCTGGGCGAAATGATTCCAGGGGTGCCCGTGGTTTATGGTAGCACTGACGTAATCATCATGTCCTCGAGCGGCATTGCCAAATTTTTTGTTTATCCTTGCTAAAAATTTGTATAAGTTTGAAAGATAGTCGCGCCTTGCATTTTGCACTAGCATTGCATATCATTTCATTGGTAAAAAGGGCATTGTGAGAAATAATGTAGGTTTGATGTGGACCGGTTAATGAGTAAATTCATTTTAGTACTATAGCTCATTATATTACAGAAATAGTCTGAGTCTTTGTGCTGATAGTTTCAGATAGTCAGTATATAGATTGGTTGTGCATGCATGTGAGATTTGCTTTCTTACTTACACACTGATATAAAATAATAGCACAGCCCAAAAGATTGCATGACTAGTTCAAATTCTTTAACTTGAAGAGCCTATATCCGAGATCATTACAGTCATACAGGCAATGGAGAAAGAATAAACTACTTCATAATATCCACAAATTTGAATTGCTCAATATCATGATGTTTTACATTGCAGGAGGAGTTTAAAATGTCCAGAAGACAGAAAAAGAAGGCCCCTGTGGTAGAAGAACAAATAGCAATAGAGGCTGTCCTACCAACTGAGTATAGATATGAGGATACCCAGTGTGTCATGGGGGTGGACCCTGAGTATAAGTGGGGGGACATACACAGGCTGATTTCCCGTAGGGAAGTCCCAGATATGGGCCTGGAGGAGGAACCCATCTACGCAAACATAGAAAAATCTGCAATTATGAAGGTTGCCACCAGGCCAGAGATGTTTCCATGTTCTGAGGTGATGAGGTGGATCTTGCCACACAAAAACCATGGCTCAATGCTTATCTGTAATGTTGAAGGTCAGTGCTATGCTTCCTTTAGCCCTGGATATGTGGCCTTAGCTTACCACCTGCCTGAGCCCCAAGTTTTCTTGTCCAATGAGTGGTTGGACAATCTCAGGATGGATTTAATAGAAACCATGAGAAAAATGCTATTACCAGGGAAGCTTTATAGACATAGAGATACTGAAGATTATGAGACAGCCAGCCTTAGAGCCCCTTACAGATTCATAGCTCTAATGCTGAATAGGATCTTCGGGAGGACTAATGGCAGATTATTCAAATTCGAATGGATACCCCTGATTTTCTATGTGGCCACAGAAGGGACCATCTTCAAATGGTGCAGCCTGGTATCTAGTAGTTTATCTTCTTGTATAGCTGCAGCAAAAGGAGGAGTAGAACAGAAAAAATCCGAGTTTTATATGAGCTCGATCCTGATTGAATGCATCTTATGCCACCAGCCTTTCCCCGGGCTGAAATGTGTTTGGGACAGGGACAGAATGCCCGTATATGCAGCCTACAAGCTACTGGGGGCTCATCAATACTATGGTTATTATCGAGAAATCTGTGAACATTTTATCATGCCTCTACACACTCTTATCTTCCAAAAGGAATGTGACTGCATGTCTGAAGAAGCAATGCAGGTGATAGAGGAATTTGGTGATTATTTCTTGACAGAGAACAGGATGTATCTTAGGATGTTTGGTGGGTCAAGGACACCTTATCTGCTGCCCAAGTATGCAACAGATTATATCATCCATAAGGAGGCTATTAGACAGGTGTTTATTGACGGGGTTGGCCATTTCTTATTCCAGAAGAAGAAGGCAGTCTATCCACCCTTACCATTTAAATTAGGCAGCTACAGTTTCACCAATGTGAAACAAGCTCCAGAATTTATTGAGGAACTAGGGAGGTTCCGTTTTGGGGAGATGACTTTCAGGAGGAATGACACACATGAAAGAATGGATAAGCATTGCAGAAAGCACAAGGTGTTTTATGCGTACACCCATCATTTCGACAATGATGAATCCATTTTCAGACGAGCCCCGAACATAACGGCACTCAGTAAAAGGTTCAAACCAAAACACTCCACCAAAGGTGGAAAATGATATGAACAAGAGAATGCTGAGCAAGCTAAGGCTGAAGAGGCAGCCCAAAGGATAAGACAAGAGGCCCAGAGGCCAGAAGAGGAGGCTGCAGAATGGATCCGGAAAGGAAAACAAGAAAAGAGGAAAGCTTCCCAGGATGCAGCGGAAAGAATAAAGGAAGCAGCCAGAGAAGCAGAGGAAGATGCTAAGCAAGCAGCTGAAGAAGCCCAGAGAAAGCTGGACGAAGAGCTTCGAAAGCAGGAAGCTGAAAAGACAAAGTTGACACAACAACCAGCTTCTGAGACACCACCAGAACAAAGTCAAGGTGAGGAAAACCCTGAGGTGCAGAATCTGCAAGTGCCCACTACTGTCACTCCTGCAACCCCTATGCTTCAGTTAGTGCCCTTCGCACAGAAAAAAGGGGAAGCAGCCCCTGATTTCAGTACAGTATACTATGACAGGGATACCAAAAGGATTATGAGGAGAACTGAGAGAAATATAGAAGCAGAAGGGATGGCCAGCACAATGATAACTGATAAACCTGTGTTGGTCGGGACAGATAAAGATCCAAGGTTTGTCATAAGGGCTGGGAGGGCAGCAATACACGCTACGGAGGATAATATAGATCGAATGATGGAGGAGATAGATTCGACCAAGAAAACCTCCTCTCAGCTGAAAGACACCCTAAGGAAGGAAAGAGAAGAGGGAAATAAACTGAAAAGAAAATACAAGCATGTGCTTAAAGAAATGGAGGCTACAAAGAGCGAATTCCACGCCATTCAGCAAGAAGCACAGGTGAAAGAAACAACACAAGAAGCCCTGGCAAAAGCACAACAGGAGATTCAAGGTTTAAAGGATGAAAAGGAGCAGCTGATGGTAAAGATGAAAGACCTGATGGAGCAGTAAAATATCATGTATGAATCCAATACCTTGCTCGTTAAGGAACTGGAAAAGCAGCTGGAAGCAGCAAAGGCACAGCAGGTCGATCTGCAGCCAGTTAAAGAACACATCTTGGCTCAGAAAGCTAAGGTGCTGTACCTGCAAAATGCTCTAGAGGAGGAAAGATGTCAGGTCCTCCAGATTGATGGCAGACTGGATGAAATCTTAGACACCGCTTCTTATTTTTTGGACAGATCGCAAGACATCCTTGAAGTACTGACTTCACGGATAACCAGGGTGGAGGATGACAAGGAAGTCCCAGCTGAGCCACTAGTCAAGGATAAACAAGCTTTGAAACGGGACCATGACCTGATAGAATTCGTCGTCGGTACTGCAGAAGACTTCCAGAAGAATGTCAAGAAAACAAAGGGAGCATGCACAGAATTCTTCAGGAGAGCCCTGGTCACATACAACCGTTGTCAGATAGGAGCTGAGCAGAGACTACACGAGTTCCCAACTCATGATGCATTTGCAGAAATGTTGCAGAAAAGGCAACAAGATGAAGAAGCCAAAGTGCAATGCATCAGAGCTATTGATGAACAAATCCTCAGAAATGAAATAGGCCACACCGCCATTAGTGTACAGCTCTTAGAGGAACAGGTACGTTTGAACACGGCCAGAGTAGAGGCCATTCGGAAACAAGCTGACAAATTTGAGCTAAACATTTAGTTCCTGGAACCCAACTCGTTTGAAATTCTCGCTGCTGAAGCAGCGGCGTGGAGAAAGTTCTTGGAGGACCAAGCGGGACCCTCCTCATGAGAAGAACCAGTCAACTTTTGTATATTTAATAATTTGTAAAAAGTTGTAGGAAATTGAAACGTTGGGGAGCCCAAAGGTCACTTCGGGCAACCCAACCAATTTTGCTTTTTGTATAAAACTAGGGAAGATAGACAATAGAGGGGATTTTTCCTAGTAATACTGGAGGACCTATTGTAAGAAGAACTACTTCATTTTGCAATAAAGATTTTAGTTTGCCTATTGGAGAAAGAGCTGTGAAGTTTCCAAATGTTATGCGATGGATGGTAGAAAGATGAACTACTTTATTTTTCAGCTTATGTCCATAAATCGTGAGATCGTTCTAACTCTGTGACCTATGTCTTGTTGTATGGTTTCTGATTTAATTTTGTGGAAAATTCATTCAGAAGTAATGCTTGTGTTACATATAACAGTTAGCTATCTGATTGTTAGAAGATATTCTGGTTCGTGTGTTGTAAACATAAATAGCAGCTATCTGTAATGTGTTTATTATACATGGAAATGATGTATTACTCATTAATAATCGTTGTCTGGCTCCCCGGGGATAGACAGTTAGGTGTTTAGATTGTTAGTTGTTTTACTTCCTTGTGGTTTAGATGTTGAATAACCTAAGATGAGAGGTAAGAACCTGCGCAGCACATTGTGTAGTTCCTGGCATCTTTATCACTCCGCATAGTTAAGATAGGCATGCATTGCATACATTAAGTCAAAATACAAATTTCCCGTGGACCGGGCCGCAACCGGTAAACCCTTGTTGTTACTTTGACCTACGGTAGCCGGACCGTAAACCGGACGGATTCCCTATACCAAACAGTCAGCGGGCTAGTTGGGAACGCTGATTGGGGAGAATCCCTTACTGTTGCCGCCTGCAAATTTCCAGGCCTCAACAGTTTTGGCGCTAGAAGGAGGGCCGCCAATAAAGTTTGGCTGTGGAATTTGTTTTCCCGAGACTACCCTACCAGCAGATGTTGTGAAGCTTTCAATTTAACCCAAGTTTGAAGTTTCCAGTTCTATCCTTAAAACCTTATTTTCCTAGTGTTACTCATTCACCTTTGCTCATGGCTAGTAATCAACCTAACCCTTTGCCAGCATGGAAGGCTAGGTCACCTCTGAACTTAACTCCTCCTTTGCACAACTTTCCTCAAGCCTTTGACAAACTTTTACCTAAATTTGACCCTGCGCACAACATTGCTGTAGATGATCACCTTCAAAGCTCTTAACTAGCACTAGAGGGGCTAAGGGTTGGAGAGCATGAAGATGTAGTGTGTAGGCTTTTTCCTCATACTCTGAAAGGAGCAGCAGCCTCCTGGTACTTTGGACTACCTGTAAATTCCATTCCTGATTGGGATACTTTTGAAAGGGTTTTCAGGAATAAATACACCACTCAGAAGACGCATGCCTCGTTGATGAAAGGGCTTGGTTTGTTGAGAAAAGAAAAGAATGAAAAGGTACGAAGTTTTACTCAGAGATTTTCATTGTACTTAAAAAAAAATTCTACTGTGGACAGACCTTCAGACAAAGTTTTAATTGAGTATTATACCTCAGCCCTAGGACCTGAGCTGGCCATGTTTGCCAAGATGAAAGTCAAACCTACATTGGTGGAAACTTATCAAGAGGCTGAAAGTGAGAGCATAGAGAACTATCCTGACTCAGTTGAAGAGAAAACTGCTGTAAAAAGAAGCTCATTGCTGTCCAAACCTAGAGAAGGCCATCCACATGACTATCATGAGATGAGGAAGGTCCTTCAGAAGCTGACCAACTGAGTTATAGAGTTGGAGAAAGAAAGCGATATTCAAATAACCAATAAGCCTCCCTATCCCGGAAAAGAGAACGACAACCAATGGCAGGTTCCCCCTCCAAATTCGGCATCAATTAACATAACAGAGGTAGGAGGGGATGATTTCTGTACTTTTCACCAACTACCCCACTCTGAGAAGAAATGCCCTCAATGGATACATTCAATGACACGGGTGATGAATAGGCTGTTGGACCCAGAGTTGACTAGAGATAGTGGCAAGGAGGTAGAAGAGAAACAGACCACAGAAAAGACAGAGGATGAGACTATGTTCTCATGGAATGGAGTTTCACTGTTTAACACTGAAGGAAATGCTCTCAAATCTAATTACACCCTTACAACCCCAAAAGATGAAAACGTGACCATCAAGAATAATGCAAGAATGTCAAAAGGTCAAGATTCACAAGAAGAAGTCGAGGGGCAGGACGATGTGAAGACTGAAGATGACTCACCTAAAGATATTCATGAGAAGAAGGAGACAGAGCCACTCATTAAACTGTTAGGAGATTGTGAAGAAAGCAAAGCTGGAAAACTTAAAGAGGAGCTGCCCACGACTAACGAACCTATAGAAGAAAAGATTGATCTCGTCAAGACAATGAAAACCAGCGCTCCACCTTTCCTTGTGACTCTTGAAATTTTAAATCATAATGTCCATAATTGTTTGGTGGATTCGGGTTCTTCTATGAATGTCATGCCTCTGGTAGTTTGCAAAAAACTTAATGGGCAGATAAAGCCTACTCTTTGGGATGTCACACAACTTGACAAAACTAGTGTCAAGGTAGTAGGAGAGATGAAGAACATGATGATTCAGCTGTCTGCAAACAAAAGGATGTGCCATTACATTGACATCGTAGTAGCAGACATTCCTGATGGTTATGGGATGATTTTAAACCGAGACTGGACATCGAGACTAAATGGATACTTTGCTTCAGATTGGTCTCATTTGTGGTTACCCCAGAAGGGCAGCCCAAACTTGATTAAGATTCTAAGAGAACCTTTTATGAAAAACAATGTCACTAAGTCGGGGAAAGGAAGCGAATCTGCTGATTTTGTTTTGGGAAACTATCTTACTGAGCTTAGACTAGAACACCATTCCTCAAAAATGGCCAACCCGGTGATGGACACTCAGTCTGTGATCCTTCAGCTCCCTCAGGCTAAAAGAAATGATTGCAGAATTTTAGATATGGGTTCCATCTCAATAATTGCACAGCTGGACCATGGTTAGACAATTCAGGTCTGAAATCCAGCTCATTCCTAGTTCTTTAAATTTGAAGATTTTTTGGGATGGGGGAATTTTGTTTTGATTATTTTCTTTTGTACATAAATAAATTGTTTGTTGCTAATACTATTATCTGATTTCAATGCTTTAATGTTTTCTTTCTTTAATTGCTTGTTATGCTGCTATTTTCTTAGGGTTTTGCTAGTTTTTCTGTTGTTTTTGAATAAGAAGCAAACTTTTGGATACAATGGAAACGTCAGGGTTCTGTATTAACTAAAATCCTGAGCAAGAGGACTGTGTTTTAAAGTGTAGGATTTCTTCTAGCAGTTGTATTCCTAACAGGCAGTGAATTCGTTTGAAGTCTTACTTAATCCCTGTAAATGACTCAGAAGTAAAAGGGTCTGAAGTACTATTTAGAGGCTCCATCCATCTCACATCTTAAATACCCAAGGGGGTGACAGCACTAAACCCATAGAAAGGAAGCAAAGTGAGACAGTTTATCATATATAAATGATCCCATGCCATGAATTCAGAAAAGGGCTAAAATCTCTTAAAAGTCACTTCTTCCAAAAGAAACAAAACATATCAGAGCAAAGCTCCAAAAAGCATAAATTTCAAAGCATAAAGTAACAAATGGCCACAAGATCCTCTCCGTCCGTGAATAGAAATATAAAATATATCATTCACACAAGAGGACACTATGGGATAGAGGATCCTGAATTTTAAAATTCAGTAAGAAAGGCCCGCAGGAGGACTCATATCAAAGAACTAAGGTTCAGAAAGCACAAAAGTACAAAATGGCATGGGAATGAGGGACAAAAGGGTAATACTGTTCACTTTTGCCAGAATCCTGTGGTGTCGAAGATTTAAACCCCAAAGGGCAGGTAAAATGAACTCCATTTATTTTGGCCTCCAAATAGTTATTTAGACCTAAAAAACTGCTGGTGTTACCTTTTCCCGAAAAGAGAGGCTTCTTATAGTGAATTTGATGCATAATCAGATTGGCTTAGGAATGCAGATGGCTAGAAGATTTCAGTTTTAATTCATGCAGTTTCAAGCCTAGAAAGAAAGTTAATACAGAGATCTGGATTTCACCAGGTAGTCGCCAATTGTTGCAGCTGCAACTTTTGCCCAAAATTCTAAAAAATTTTGGGACCCTCCTTTACTTTGAATTAGTCAGATTTTCCCTTGTTTTCAACCTATTGATTTTGGCCTTTGGATATTTTGGTTGCTACAAATCACTTGGTTTTTTCTCATTTCATGCCTTAATTTTCATCTTAAATTGAGCCCCTGCTGTTTTGCAAAGCCTTTTAAAACCTTCGTTACAAAGCTTTAATGTATCGGAAGTTAGCTCGTTGATGAGCCCGCCATTGCGGGTGTTGTCGAGCTCTTCATTTCCTTTTGGCGCGCCGCTGTAGCGGGTGTTTTCAAGCTCTTGATCAGCTTTGTCGTGCCGCCATTGCGAGGAAGTTCCGATTATCGGTTGTCTTTTTCGCACCGAGTGATGCGGGGGTTGGTCTTTTCGTTCCGCCGTTGCGGGTAGTGGACTTTTCCTTTAGGTTGCGGACGTTGTTTTCTTTCCGTGTCGAAGGGGGATAAAAACTTCTGTCTCCGTCGTTGCGGATCTTTGGGAATTTCAAAGTCTTAGTATGCTGCCAACCTGTGTGTATCGGATCCCTGTAGGGTGTTACTGCCCCGTTGCATCCGCCGTTGCGGGGGTGGCTGAACTCGTGGTCACTCGACCAATGTATAGGCCGTCGCCCGACCACGAATTATCGTTCGCTTGACCCATTTATTTGTGTACGTTGCGGGTGATGGAGTAGTGAGGATGGTTCGCCATTGCGGAGAAGGGCTGAGCTTTAGTCGCCCGACATATCTTTTGTGTCTGCTCCGACTGAGTTGACCTATCACACGTGTGAGGTTTTTATATATACGGGGGGCATGTGTTTGGTTTTTTATTGTTGTTTTGTTGCGCCCAAGCTGTCAACGCTGTCGACTTTGCGAATCCGGTGGAGCGTCGTTCCTGTACCTGCCGCCAGCTGTTGATTGGAAGCTCCGCCATTGTTGCCACAACAGCTTCAAGCCCCTGCCAAGTAGGATCGTAACCACTTTGCCTAGTGTTTTTCAGGTTTTGAGCTAGATAGTGTTGGTTTTGGTGGGGGTGACTGTGTTTAGATCCCCGTAAGCCCTTTGTGCTTGCACGACGAGTTTTTCACCCGCAGCTGAGTTTGTCATAGCCATCTCCCTTGTGGTTTATGCCCATCTTTCTTCTCTAGGGTCCCCGGTTAGATAGCCCTTTGCAGTTAGTAGGAGGATGCCTTTGCTTTTAAAATCCCGCGTTTAACCTATCCTTTTCAACCGCCGTCGCGTCTAGAGAGGAGAGAGTTTGTTCCTTTCTTTTAAGCCCGTGTTTTATCTTCTATTATTTTGGGGTTGGATAGCTGCTGCGGTTAGGAAGGGGGAGTTTTTGTCTTTATAGAACCCTCGTATTACCCGCAGCCATTTTGTTTCGCCTTGAGCCAGTGGAGGAAGACAAGGTGCAGGTAGCCGTTATGCCGCCTGCACCCGGTCTGGTGTTTGTCATGATGGGGTCTGTCAATACTTCGGAGGGGTTTCGCCGAATTTTCCATGGAGATGCCCGGCTGGTTGTTCCCCTTATGCGTTTTCCCTTTTTCTCGAACCCTTACCTACGCCTGCGCTGCACTGTTCGTCGTCTTCCACCGTGCGAAACCCTAGGGCCGCGCTGCTGTTGGTTTTTTGAATTTTTGAGGGTAGAACGAACGGCGGTGCCGGTGAGAGCGCCCTGTGCAAAATGATTCCAGGGGTGCCCGTGGTTTATGGTAGCACTGACGTAATCATCATGTCCTCAAGCGGCATTGCCAAATTTTTTGTTTATCCTTGCTAAAACTTTGTATAAGTTTGAAATATAGTCGCGCCTTGCATTTTGCACTAGCATTGCATATCGTTTCATTGGTAAAAAGGGCATTGTGAGAAATAATGTAGGTTTGATGTGGACCGGTTAATGAGTAAATTCATTTTAGTACTATAGCTCATTATATTGCAGAAATAGTCTGAGTCTTTGTGCTGATAGTTTCAGATAGTCAGTATATAGATTGGTTGTGCATGCATGTGAGATTTGCTTTCTTACTTACACACTGATATAAAATAATAGCACAGCCCAAAAGATTGCATGACTAGTTCAAATTCTTTAACTTGAAGAGCCTATATCTGAGATCATTACAGTCATACAGGAAATGGAGAAAGAATAAACTACTTCATAATATCCACAAATTTGAATTGCTCAATATCATGATGTTTTACATTGCAGGAGGAGTTTAAAATGTCCAGAAGACAGAAAAAGAAGGCCCCTGTGGTAGAAGAACAAATAGCAATAGAGGCTGTCCTACCAACTGAGTATAGATATGAGGATACCCAGTGTGTCATGGGGGTGGACCCTGAGTATAAGTGGGGGGACATACACAGGCTGATTTCCCGTAGGGAAGTCCCAGATATGGGCCTGGAGGAGGAACCCATCTACGCAAACATAGAAAAATCTGCAATTATGAAGGTTGCCACCAGGCCAGAGATGTTTCCATGTTCTGAGGTGATGAGGTGGATCTTGCCACACAAAAACCATGGCTCAATGCTTATCTGTAATGTTGAAGGTCAGTGCTATGCTTCCTTTAGCCCTGGATATGTGGCCTTAGCTTACCACCTGCCTGAGCCCCAAGTTTTCTTGTCCAATGAGTGGTTGGACAATATCAGGATGGATTTAATAGAAACCATGAGAAAAATGCTATTACCAGGGAAGCTTTATAGACATAGAGCTACTGAAGATTATGAGACAGCTAGCCTTAGAGCCCCTTACAGATTCATAGCTCTAATGCTGAATAGGATCTTCGGGAGGACTAATGGCAGATTATTCAAATTCGAATGGATACCCCTGATTTTCTATGTGGCCACAGAAGGGACCATCTTCAAATGGTGCAGCCTGGTATCTAGTAGTTTATCTTCTTGTATAGCTGCAGCAAAAGGAGGAGTAGAACAGAAAAAATCCGAGTTTTATATGAGCTCGATCCTGATTGAATGCATCTTATGCCACCAGCCTTTCCCCGGGCTCAAATGTGTTTGGGACAGGGATAGAATGCCCGTATATGCAGCCTACAAGCTACTGGGGGCTCATCAATACTATGGTTATTATCGAGAAATCTGTGAACATTTTATCATGCCTCTACACACTCTTATCTTCCAAAAGGAATGTGACTGCATGTCTGAAGAAGCAATGTAGGTGATAGAGGATTTTGGTGATTATTTCTTGACAGAGAACGGGATGTATCTTAGGATGTTTGGTGGTTCAAGGACACCTTATCTGCTGCCCAAGTATGCAACAGATTATATCATCCATAAGGAGGCTGTTAGACAGGTGTTTATTGACGGGGTTGGCCATTTCTTATTCCAGAAGAAGAAGGCGGTCTATCCACCCTTACCATTTAAATTAGGCAGCTACAGTTTCGCCAATGTGAAACAAGCTCCAGAATTTATTGAGGAACTAGGGAGGTTCCATTTTGGGGAGATGACTTTCAGGAGGAATGACACTCATGAAAGAATGGCTGAGCATTGCAGAACGCACAAGGTGTTTTATGAGTACACCCATCATTTCAACAATGATGAATCCATTTTCAGACGAGCCCCAAACATAACGGCACTCAGTAAAAGATTCAAACCAAAACACTCCACCAAAGGTGGAAAAGGATCTGAACAAGAGAATACTGAGCAAGCTAAGGCTGAAGAGGCAGCCAAAAGGATAATACAAGAGGCCCAGAGGCTAGAAGAGGAGGATGCAGAATGGCTCCGGAAAGGAGAAGAAGAAAAGAGGAAAGCTTCCCAAGATGCAGCGGAAAGAATAAAGGAAGCAGCCAGAGAAGCAGAGGAAGCTGCTAAGCAAGCAGCTGAAGAAGCCCAGAGAAAGCTGGACGAAGAGCTTTGAAAGCAGGAAGCTGAAAAGACAAAGTTGACACAACAACCAGCTTCTGAGACACCACTAGAACAAAGTCAAGGTGAGGAAAACCCTGAGGTGCAGACTCTACAAGTTCCCACTACTGTCACTCCTGCAACCCCTATGCTTCAGTTAGTGCCCTTCGCACAGAAAAAAGGGGAAGCAGTCCCTGATTTCAGTACAGTATACTATGACAGGGCTACCAAAAGGATTATGAGGAGAACTGAGAGAAAGATAGAAGCAGAAGGGATGACCAGTACAATGATAACAGAAAAATCTGTGACGGTCGGGACAGATAAAGATCCAAGGTTTGTCATAAGGGCTGGGAGGGCAGCAATACACGCTACGGAGGATAATATAGATCGAATGATGGAGGAGATAGATTCGACCAAGAAAACCTCCTCTCAGCTGAAAGACACCCTGAGGAAGGAAAGAGAAGAGGGAAATAAACTGAAAAGAAAATATGAGCATGTGCTTAAAGAAATGGAGGCTACAAAGAGTGAAATCCACGCCATTCAGCAAGAAGCACAGGTGAAAGAAACAACACAAGAAGCCCTGGGAAAAGCACAACAGGAGATTCAAGGTTTAAAGGATGAAAAGGAGTAGCTGATGGTAAAGATGAAAGACTTGATGGAGCAGCAAAATATCATGTATGAATCCAATACCTTGCTCATTAAGGAACTGGAAAAGCAGCTGGAAGCAGCAAAGGCACAGCAGGTCGATCTGCAGCCAGTTAAAGAACACATCTTGGCTCAGAAAGCTAAGGTGTTGTACCTGGAAAATGCTCTAGAGGAGGAAAGATGTCAGGTCCTCCAGATTGATGGCAGACTGGATGAAATCTTAGACACCGCTTCTTATTTTGTGGAAAGATCGCAAGACATCCTTGAAGTACTGACTTCACGGATAACCAGGATGGAGGATGACAAGGAAGTCCCAGCTGAGCTACTAGTCAAGGATAAACAAGCTTTGAAACGGGACCATGACTTGATAGAATTCGCCGTCAACACTGCAGAAGACTTCCAGAAGAATGTCAAGAAAACAAAGGGAGCATGCACAGAATTCTTCAGGAGAGCCCTGGTCACATACAACCGTTGTCAGACAGGAGCTGAGCAGAGACTACAAGAGTTCCCAGCTCATGATGCATTTGCAGAAATGTTGCAGAAAAGGCAACAAGATGAAGAAGCCAAAGTGCAATGCATCAGAGCTATTGATGAACAAATCCTTAGAAATGAAATAGGCCACACTGCCATTAGTGTACATCTCTTAGAGGAACAGGTACGTTTGAACACGGCCAGAGTAGAGGCCATTCGGAAACAAGCTGACAAATTCGAGCTGAACATTCAGTTCCTGGAACCCAACTCGTTTGAAAGTCTCACTGCTGAAGCAGCTGCGTGGAGAAAGTTCTTGGAGGACCAAGCGGGACCCTCCTCATGAGAAGAACCGGTCAACTTTTGTATATTTTATAATTTGTAAAAATTTGTAGGAAATTGAAACGTTGGGGAGCCCAAAGGTCACTTCGGGCAACCCAACCAATTTTGCTTTTTGTATAAAACTAGGGAAGATAGACAAGAAAGGGGATTTTTCCCAGTAATACTGGAGGACCTATTGTAAGAAGAACTACTTCATTTTGCAATAAAGATTTTAGTTTGCCTATTGGAGAAAGAGCTGTGAAGTTTCCAAATGTTATGCGATGGATGGCAGAAAGATGAACTACTTTATTTTTCAGCTTATGTCCATAAATCGTGAGATCGTTCTAACTCTGTGACCTATGTCTTGTTGGATGGTTTCTGATTTAATTTTGTGGAAAATTCATTCAGAAGTAATGCTTGTGTTACATATAACAGTTAGCTATCTGATTGTTAGAAGATATTCTGGTTCGTGTGTTGTAAACATAAATAGCAGCTATCTGTAATGTGTTTATTATACATGGAAATGATGCATTACTCATTAATAATCGTTGTCTGGCTCCCCAGGGATAGATAGTTAGGTGTTTATATTGTTAGATGTTTTACTTCCTTGTGGTTTAGATGTTGAAGAACCTAAGACGAGAGGTAAGAACCTGCGCAGCACATTGTGTAGTTCCAGGCATCTTTATCACTCCGCATAGTTAAGATAGGCATGCATTGCATACATTAAGTCAAAATACAAATTTCCGGTGGACCGGGCCGCAACCGGTAAACCCTTGTTGTTACTTTGACCTACGGTAGCCGGACCGTAAATCGGACGGATTCCCTATACCAAACAATCAGCGGGCTAGTTGGGAACGTTGATTGGGGAGAATCCCTTACTGTTGCCGCCTGTGAATTTCCAGGCCTCAACAAGTCCCAGATGAGATCACAATGCTCGTTTTGAGGAACATTCGAATGAATGTACTCAAAATGAAAGGTTTATTTTTCAAACCAGATACCAAAGGAGATTTTGAATACATTGATCCCTGTCACAAAATAAACATGTGCCAGAAGCGTTACATATTTCCTATAGTAAACTAAAATTTATTTTTGAAAACTTCAAGAACCAGAATAAATGAATAATAAATTACCAGAAAAAAACCCTTGTTTATGTGTGTGTTTTTGCCATCTGTAAATACAATACTAAAAATATGTCTTTTAGCGGGGAACATACTAAAGCCATTTGTGCAACACCCGATTGAAACATCATAAACTTGCTTCCTATTAGTTCTCATTTGGTTCTTCTGACTTCAAGCTATAGGATCATGTTGCATAACATATCAGCTTTACATCTAGCTTTCATGTCTTAACAATTTTACCACAACTCTTTCCTCATGCATGAATAGTTGGCGTTTAAAAATTTGCTTAAAATGAAAGAACAAATGCAAACTTAATATTCTTTCTTGGATGTACAAATCTCTATGCCACTAGAGATTGATGAAGGCCCTTGCACATCATTTACAAGTACCAATTCAAATTCTTGGGAGTAGTGCTCGTTCCCTTGTGTATGTATCTCGCAACATGTAAAACGTTTTGTATGGCATGTTGTTGTTCCTTGCATTTTATAACTAACACAAACCCATCTAAATTCTAATATCTGTGACATCATCCATTCATGTGAACTCGAGATATAAATTCTTGACCTATGCAACCTATAGGTGCACATTAAACCCAAGTTTAGATGGGTGTGTTCTAGTATTTGTATAATGCACAACCAATGCAGTCCATATTCAATACAGGGTCACATATACAGTCTTTCCCGTGAACAAGTAGTACTAGTGGAACCCCTCCACCCACCAGGGCTATAGAGAACCTCATTTTATTGCATATATATAGTTTACAGTTGAGGATTGATTCATCCCACTGGGAAGGAAAACAAAAAAGAAGATTAGATCTTTGCAATGGATTAAAATGCATTGTTACTGATATGACATGATATCTAAAATGTCAATTAAGCAGCAAATATGCTTAATATTTGAAATATCATTGAAATATGTATATGATTGGATGATTCATCCTAAAATAGTTACTGGCTTATAAATCATAAGAACCTCATATCTTCAGCAACAACGATATTCTTGATAACTTAAAATACATATGATATTATTGATAACTAAACATACATATATTATACTAGTTACGATGTTGGGGAGAAGGAATAACATACCAGTAACAAGGAAAAGGCCAGACTCGAGCTACTTCAAGAAGATAATACGCTTCCCCTTGAAGCATCCAACCAGAAGGATTAGAACAGTTCCAAGAGTAATGCTTGTTTGCGGGAGCAGAAATCATGTGCACTTTGTTTCCCTCAGTTTCCTCAAACATTATATATTTAACCATTCTTCAGGCTGGAAAAGTTACATAGAGCTCTAGTTGATGAACTCCCTCGCCAGAAAAATAATAATGTTTTATGCATTTTAATAAAAAAACTTAGAAATACTTACAAATTAAATGATGTTGTAATAGCTTACTTGAGAAATAGATTAAGAAACACGAATCAGAAACAATGTAAGAGCAGATTTTCTTGGAGTGGTTTCCAGTGAATGAAAAAAAATTTCCTTCTTTCCACGTCGCTGATTCAACATGGATGACTTCATCTAGACGGCGATGAAACCAAAAGGAAATGTTATGTGAAATACTGGGTCTGTATTTTTATATTTTATAGTTATCTACTTGTGTTGATAACAGTATAACTCCCATACCATGCTCAACACAACTTCTTCAACAAAAATATTTTACAATAACAACCAAGAGGGGTTATAACCCAGCTAGAAATCTCGGAAGCACAGTTGGAAATCTCAGAAGCGTAATGGTTATAGAACCTATGGTAGTATTGGAATCAGGTATTTTGTAGGAACAATCTATCCCATTTTACCCATGGAAACATGAGTTATAGAAATTACCAGGCACGTTTGGGCATGAATCTGACCTGATCTATTCCCATATAGTGTTGTATTTCCAATTCTTGGTGTCATCCAACAATGTAGAGATAAAAGAGCACTAAGTTGGGGTGGAAGGGGCATAGGTCGCAAGAGCTATTGACGAAAACCAATGGACGTCAAAGTCTTTATTAGTTTATGGAACATTGGGAAACGATTGTCACATGAAACATGTAATTTTAAAAGATCTGTTATGATGCAATGGAAATTGTTACACTTGATATGATACTATGGTGAAATACTCACTAAATAATAGATGTAGATTGTTTTTCTTTCAATTTGCATAAATAACTAGGAGAAACTGAATGTTGAATTGGCAATGAACTCACTTTTGTGGTGCATTGCTGAAATTTAAAGGGTGCCTCGACAAGGTTATGTCCTTCCAATATCTCATCCTTCTCACTCCTAATGGTTTCCTACATGATGGCTTGTACAAATTAATGTGTGTATATGTTGTTTTAATAGAATAAGCCAGTTTTAAGGCATGAAAATCATTAAAAACAAATAGAATATAAAAACTCATGGTTGTTCTAAAGAATCAAAATAAGTAGAAGAATGTAAGGTTTTTAAAGCTCAAAGTAAAAGCACATAAAAAATATTGTAATGGCTTAAATACAATTTGTCCAACAAACAAACTCACTGGAATGTGAAACAAGAAAAGAGGGGAAAGGAATGAAATAATAAGAAAACCATAGTTTTCATCAATGTTTTTGCTCTACAAGGAAGTATTGAAAACAACTAAAAAAAGGAGATAGAAAATTCACATGGAGTCTAAGCCACATCTATAGAACATTGTGTGGACTGAACCTTAAAAAACCTAACATTTTAAAGTCCTGAAACAAATACAAGAAGACAAAAACCAAAGAGACTGTAACATGAAAACCTAATACAAAATCACAATATGAAAGCATTCACATAATGACTAATAGAGTGGAAACACTTCTCTATGAATGGAATAGAGCCATTGTAATTGAGGAAGGGTACCCTAAAATATTTAATTTTAGTTTATTTTAATTCTGGATTTAACTAAAAGTAAGCTTTATTAAGTTCTGGTACTAATATCTATACATCAAAATCTAATACTGTCCAATATTGAAAATGTGGTTTTAAAAGTATAATATAAGCTGGCCTATGGCTATCGAATGGGTTTTCCATCTTAATTTGGAAGGGCGTTACTGACTATCTAGAAGGAAGGGATACTGGGTAAGTAAAACTATAAGAAATGCCGTGGGTAACAATAAAGAGACAGAGTGAATAGCAGAGTCATAATTTATAGAGCCTCCGGCAATAGTTGTGTTTTATCTAACAAACCATAGATCGATTTCTTTATTGCTATGGTTAGATCTGTGAACTGTGTATATTATCGAATGAAACTAACACCCCACGTTGTGTGATATTGAGGCAATCAGGATGAAATATACAAATGAAACTAACACCCCATGTTGTGTGATATTAAGGCAATCAGGATCTCATCGATATTTCTTGTATTAACCATGAGCTCGTAGGAAAGATATACCCCCAAAAAATTGGTAGCAAATTTGAACTGTATTTTTCCATTACCGAAAACCGAAGTATTCACTTACTTAGGGACAAAATGATAACTAATAGAAAAAAATTTTAAAAGAGGAAATAGAAAGGACCTGGTAACAAGCTTAGCTAAGCGCCCCACCAACATCATTCACAAGAATTGTAGACCCTGCATTGATAATGTGCAGCCATTGGAGAAACCCCACCCTATCAAATCTGCGAGCAGGTAGGCATAGGTGAACAAACCCCAAGCCATCGAATCTAGGAGTAGGCAAGTGTAGGTGAGAAAATCCCATTCCATTGGATCGATGAGCAGGTGTGCTAATTCTGAAAACCCCAATCACCCAAGTCGATTATGGTCTGAAGAGGGCCTGCAAATACAGCCAACATTCCATGGATGGTGCCACCACCATGGGTCCTTTCATCAAAACAATAACCTTGAATTCCAACAATGCTAAACCTTTGAGGGAAAAAAGGGTATTGATGGGATGCAGAATGGAAAACCAATGAATTAGTTTCTCTCGAAAAACCCCTATGTGCATGCCCTATGCTCCCTCCACTTACCTCATCTATGGCAACGATTTGCAAGAAAAAATCCCCTGGAGTATTGGGGTGTTTATATAATAAATAAAATAAAATACCCCACTGCATAAGAATATGAAGCTTGAGACACCACTCAAGAATCAAGGGGATCCTTTGATTGATAGATACAACCATTTTATAGGGAAAAAATGGAAAGTAGGATCCATGACATCAAGGATAAAATCAACTTTGGTTGAAAACAATAAGAAAATCATTTCTAATCTTAAGCTAACTGAGCAGGGGCATCTAAAACGGCATGATAAGTATTGTAGTATGTTTGAACAATGAATGGAGATAGATGAAGAGTATTTGAAAGATCATATCCTGAGTGTACAAAGGATGATATATATTGAGGAGGAGAAGGTTAAAGCACAACAGGAATTAATCACAGTGTTGAATAACATTAGTCAAGCAATGTTTAAGATCTGTGAGACACTTGGCAAAAAAGTTTGATCATTTTATTTCCTATTTTCTCTTATTTTGGTGCTTTCATTTCAGTGAATAATGTCCATATGTACTTTCTAAGTTTCTAACAGTGACATTCACTTTCTCTAGTTGGGATGGAAATGCCATTAGTACAAATTTATCTTCATTGTTCAGGAAGAGTTATAAAGTTCTTGGAAAATTCTAGTTACGAAATCATACTATCTTGAGAAATTGTATGAAATCATGCCAAGCTCGGTAATTTTTTGTTGATTTTTTTGGTTGGTGGGGGATATAGTACATATGGTCTGACTTGATTTGATGTTCTCAGTAATCCAGAATTATAAATTTCTAAAATTTAGTCAAAGGACAACACTGATGAGTGTCATTTGAACCATGATGTCTTAGTGAACTCTATCTTGAAACTGGTCAGTCCAAACCAACTAAGCTAATCCAATGTGCTAGGATATCAGAATTATATAAAAGAACTAATTTTCATAAAATGCACTAGAGAAACAGTCTTGACCTCTGTATCTACAAGATTATGGATAGTGCCTTCTTAGAGAATGTCAATCGATTTCTTTGTCAAACTGATATTTTTGAAAATCGTTGAAACATGTCTACCAATTGGTCAATATATATAGTTTGTATTCATTTAGGGATATCTAATGAGCTTAATAAAATATTAGTATCTAGCCAAATCAATTTTTGTCAATTATGATTCCATTAACAAGGTATTTTGAAAATATAGAATAGATATGCATTTGCAACTTATTGCAAATCAATTCACTTGCACTATGATTCTCAAAATCATCAAAATATGTTATCATCACTAACTATGTTGTACAACGTAATGAAAACTAATAAGACATGCCCAATGACATTGATTACCCATTTATATGCACTCGATCAGAATGTAGAAAGCTTGGAATTACAAAATAAAATTGCTGATAGAACTAGTAACTGATTGTGACCCTATTAAGAAAAGAATCAATCTAATGATTGAAATGTATGAGAGCGTATCACATCAGGAAGCTCTATTGAGGAA
Organism: Pseudotsuga menziesii; assembly: GCA_001517045.1. Classification (NCBI taxonomy): domain Eukaryota; kingdom Viridiplantae; phylum Streptophyta; class Pinopsida; order Pinales; family Pinaceae; genus Pseudotsuga; species Pseudotsuga menziesii. The sequence continues at coordinate 218,811 of LPNX010183296.1, forward strand.
GGAGGCTCAGTTATTAAACAAAAATATTCTTCATTCTATGATTTCAAGAATAGATAAATATTTTGCAAAGAAATATAACAACAAGAAGGAACTAATGGATTAAGATATCAAGAAATGGCTGACAGATGCAATTGTTGCTAACTTTAAAGTAAATTCAATCATTGAGTCTCAAAATTTTGAATTACATCATGAGTGAGATAACCTGTTGGAGATCAAGGTGAATGTGACAATACCCACACAATGCTACCTCAAGAGCATCCAAACAAAAACTGACATGTGGACTAATGTAGTATCCCTTCACTAGGTTGCTGACATGTAATGGAGTTTACTGTTGTTATGTTGAGGCCTTTTTTGGTTCAGAACTTTCATCAAACAGTTTGGCAACAGTTCCCACCACTGAAATGTCCCTATCCAAATCTGGCCTGATTTTATGCTTATTTTAAGATATGTTTGAAGATAGAGTTGGGTATTTGTTTGCAAGTTTCAGCTCTCAAATTTCAATATAATGGTTATCCACAGAAAAAATTGAACACGAATATAAGATATTTTGCATTAACATCAAGGGAAAATATGTCAAGTATTTCTTATTTGGATAACATGAAAATACATTAGAAAGTAACGGAAATCTATTCACATCAAATCAAATCTGAATATCACTATTTCCCTGACCTGTAGGTTGTATTTAGCTTACAAACTTTTTTGTGCTAGTGAACAGATCTCCAAAGTCACAACTGAATTGTGTGGTGATGTGGGCAGTGCAAACAGTCCTCCCACGAGCATAACATAGTGATGAACAGCAGCTGCCTTCTCTCTAGAAGATGGTTTTCCCCTTTTTGTTCTCCAAATCGCCCTCCCAAGCATCCTCTTTCACAACAGACCCACATTTCCTACCAAGTGTGGCGCCTTCATTTATGACAGTATACTCAACAAAGGTAAAGTAAATCGACCCTTTTTCATCACGGCTATAGGTGGTCACGAGATATATGATGTCACATCCCCAGTTTTGACCCCGTTTGCATGATGTATATATGTAATTACTCATGGTGAGGAGATCAAGGCAAAATCCCCACCATCGATTTGGTTGTGTATGTTTCGGCAATAGGGGTAGTTGCCGATGGTTTATTGTGCCATTTGGCACATTATAAATTCGACATCATGTAAATATGCACATCAATTAAAACTAAAACCACAACCAGCTACGACAGTGCAACGTTGAATGAAAAGGGCATGGTTCCAAAGGATAAGGGGTGGGGGATTGTCAAACCTTAGTCTATGGGGGAAAAACCCATGTTTTGGCACCTTTGTTTTGTTGCCACCTTTCCTTGTCTCATCCAACCTTGTCAACCTCTTTAATGCTTCAGCTGGTGGTTGAGGAGTTATGGATGAGGGGTTGAGGGCAGTTATTGCCTTTGGGAGTGGAGTGGCAGGACTATCAATCCTTTGCCACATGGCCACTCCACCCACGACTGTCCATTCTTCTCCTTCACGCACTCTTTCCCTGCTGGTTCATCTGCGCGTGGATAGGAGGTCTGTTCATTCCTCATGGTGGTCATCTCACCCTCACGCATGGAGGATTGTTCACTCTCACGCTATTCATTGGCCTGTGGGTTCACACACATAGGCGAGGTTGTTTCCCCTCATGCGCAGGATGGAATCCTCACGCAGAGGTTGGGTATGCTTCCTCCTTATTTTGCGTTTTGGTGCAAGTTCTCTCACGTACAGAATGTTGGGGGTCATTTTCCCATGGTGTGAGTCATGCTCACTGGGTGTGTTTGGGGCTATTGTTTCCCCCATGTTTTGTGGCTGTGGTGTCCAATTGCATTTTGGGCCACTGTGTATTCGTAGTGAGCCGTTGTCTGCTGTGGTATACGTTTGAGTCTCCCATGGTTATACCGGGAGTTCTGTTTCTTATCCACTATGGGCTGTGGATTGTTGCCACTGTTTTTATTGTGAAATTGGGCTGCTGTTGTTACCCTGGTTTGGATGTTGTTGCTGAGTTGTTTTGGCCACGTTAGGGCCAAGAACAACTCCGTGTTTCCCTGAGGACTTGAGCTGTGCTCATCTTCTGTTTGGGATTATCCTTGGTTGCCTTTGCGTCTTCACGGTGTTGTGAAGGGATTGTTTTACTGCGGGTATGAAGTGGTTGGTCTTCGGACTGTGCTGGCTTGGCCGCTTGTTGAAGGCCTGTTAAACCCAGCAGTGTTTGGTTTGGTTGTTTTGTGTCCCCTCGGCTATGTGTAAGACTGCATTGTCCCCTTAGTCCTTGAGGAATCATGCCCAGCTCGGGGGTGGTAGCGTTGCTGAGAGATTGATGAGCACATTGGCCTATGGTTGGGTGAAACGTTCCAGCGACGTAGCTGGTTGCGGGCCAGTTATTCACCAAAAGATAAGTCTGCTATCTATATTTCATCTCTGCAATTATAAATTTGATGTCAATTGAATAATCATGGTGAACATGTGGATGCTGGAAATGTATGTGTGTTGCTTTCGCTGAATGTTGATTCATTCTGCATCTGTGTATGCTTGTAAGTTTTAATTCCAGCATTGATTTCATTTGATTATGTTCATGGGGTGGTTTGACTGGCTGTATTTGGAGTTCGTCGCGTCCTCTTCGCCGGTCTGAGGGATGGGGACGTGACAGAATGGTATCAGAGCACAAGGTTGCAACAGTGGGCCTCTATGGGACAAGAAGCAGCAACTGACAGAGGCAGGACTTCATTCTGCCCAGCAGAGATCAGAGTTTGACAGCAGCAAACTTCAAAAATTGCCTAAGTGTTGACAGTCGGAACACTTAGTGGTTTAGGCTTCCAACGCAGTGGAAGGTTTAGTGGTTTCGACTTCCGATGTGGCGGAAGGTTTAGCGATTTTCGGTCCGCCGTTGTGGCTGTGAAAAGGATTCAGCCGTCGATGCAGCAATGGAACCGATTTCCAACGAAGGGAAATTTTGAAACATTTTGGTCTAAGTGTTAGACAGTCGGAAGAGAAAGTGATTGAGTGTCCGCCATTGCAGACGCCGAACCATTAAGTCTTCCGATGTGAAAGGGGTTTCGACGTTGCGGAAGAGAAGGCGAAGTGAACTTCCGCCATTGCAGACAGTGAAGCAATTCCGCATCCAACTCAAAAGCCGTCCAATCGCCGACGCCGTAGAAAGGTTAGAAATTTGGCTAAGTGTTAAAATCATCGCAGCAAAAAGTGGGTTGACGTCCACCATTGCAGATGGAGAAATGATTGGGCGTCCGACAGAAAAGTCGTCCGATTGCCGGCAGTGTAGAAGAAAAATCATGAAAATTTTTCTAAGTAGGCAGCAACTGATCGGAAGAAGTTTGTCTTTGGTGAGCCGACGTTGCGGAAGCCAAAGTCATTTGGCTTTCGATGTGGAAATGCTTCCGATGTCCGCCGTTGCGGAAGAAGAAAAGGTTCCGACGTCCATCGTTGCGGGTGAAGAAGTGTTCATGCATCCGCCATTGCGGAAGCCAAATTCATTTGGCTTCCGATGTTAAAAGGCCGTTGACAGCCGACGCGGTAGAAGAAAGTTCAAAATTGGTCCAAGTGATGAAATCGTCGGAAGCGAAAGCGTTTCATGATCCGCCGTTGCGGAAGCATAAGCGTTTTGGCTTTCGATGTAGAAAAGCTTCTGACAGCCGATGAGGTTATCATCCATGGAACGATTAAAGCTTCCGGGAAGCCGTCGTTGTGAAAGGATTGAAGCTTCTGAGGAGCCACCGTTGTGGAAGGATAAAGCCTTCCAAGAGCCGATTTAGCGGACAGGATAAGGGTTCCGAGAGCCGATTCTGTGGTTGTTTTACAGTGAAATTTTAGGGATGAAAAGGGAGAAAGTGGCAGCGATCTAATGCGCCAGATTACGCAAAAATTAAAGAGTTACAAAAAAAAAAAAACGAGGGCACTGCCCTCGACCCGCCCTGCAGTCTTGACCCCCGTCGTCCCTTGAGACAGTCGTTCTTGTGGAAAGAAGATTCTATGTTTTGGGCAATTTAGTAGAACCCAAAATTCATACAAGATGAATGGTGCCACGGAAGTGAGGTGGCTGAAGTTAGCATTCCAAACCAAAATGTAGTAGTGTGTGTAAAATGCCAAGATTGGTGAAAGGATTCATTTTAGAAGTGGTGTGGTTTTCACATCCAAGATCAGAATGAAGCATGTGGGTAGGCATTGGAAAGCTTGTCCAGTGGGGAATAAGGGTAAGTCACTTGAATCTGAGCATGAAGCAGCAAAGTGCTGATAATGGCCGATGTTATCAAGTGGAAAAATTTGGACAGTTGCATGCCCAGGGGTAGCAAGGACGAGGAAGTCAACCAGCTGTTGTGTGGAAAAAGGAGTTCCATGCCAGGATGAAAGACTTAAAAAGGGAAGTTTTTCTTAAAACCATGTCTTGCTGATTATAACTACATTTCCTAAGTTTTATGCATGAAATGCATGAGGGTATGTATTGCATGCATAGGATATTTCATGTTGGTAAGAATATTGGGAATTATATATTTATATGAACCACTAATGATAATCATTGCTTTGATGTTGGAATTAGTGGGAACACCAATGATGACATGGATCGGATGGATGTGTTGTTGATGCTGATGAATGAGACTAGCAACCCTCTGGAGAAAGGGATAAGGCAATGAGTCCATAACAAAAGTTGGTGAGCAAATTCTGCAATCTCCTGCAAGGACCAACAAAATTGGTCATGTCAAGGGTGTGAGTATGACCCATGCAGGTAAGAGTTTGCTTATGGCAGATTCCATGGAATGGTAAAGGTAAGAGACCTCCTACCATGTGAAAATTTGAATATAAAAATGTGTCATGCCTATATATGTTGATGATATTGATTTTAATAATGCATCCTATATGAGTTAGTCATGGTTGGGCCATGCACGGTATATTGAATGCAAGATAGCATGAATGGATAAGCATTGGAAAGATTTTCTGAACCTTGTAGTTATGCAATGGATGTATGCCTATGAAGGGTTTGAATGACTGATTGCACAAGTGTAGGTGCAATGCTGTGATGTATGGCATGAATGCATTGAGATGAATGCATGTGATATGCGGACTAACTAATGACTGAAATGGTGAATTAATGATAATTCTAGAACTGTTTCCAAGGTTGTTATGAATGTAGGATAGTCATGATCAATTGGCCGCCAGAAATGCTCTAGGGAAGAGCAAGGTGGTATGAATAATACGCCTGTGAAGTAAGAAGTATCTAAACTTTCATCTAATTGCATGAATGATATGAATATACCTTGCAATGTTAGCATGATAATGATTGCAGGAAGTAAATGAGCTTCGATAATATTAATGTGACTAACAGCTAGAAGTATTTGAATTTTATAAATTTTGAAAACGCTTCAGTGATGGTTGTAGCAATGAAAAGTTATATGCATCTAGACTTACCAGGTGATTGGTTGATTGAAACTCATGTTTTAGGTAGATTACTTCGAGCATGGCATTGAGAGGTAAGATCCTGACCAATGCCAGAATCTACCATATGATATGCATAAGAGCTTGTTAAAATTCGAAATGTGAATTTCGGATTTAAGAAATTGTTGACAACTACTAGTCACTACTGGCTTGCATAAGCTTGTGTTTGGATGTTTGAAGCTTATGTTTCAGGTAGATTATTTCGAGCATGGAAGTGAGAGGTAAGACCCTGACCAATGCCAGAATCTACCATTTATGAGAAGAAATCTCATGGCTGTGAAAGTAGTTGATATACATAATGGGTTGTTAAAATTGAATTATGGATTTCGGATTTAAGAAAGTGCTAACGACTAGTAATCACTGTTGGCTTGTGTGAGATTGTGTCAGGAGGGGCACATGGTAAGTGGGTATTCATGTTATGATAGTAGGAATAAAATTATAATGGGCATAGTAATGATGCTTACAAGAGACCCACAATTGAGCAAGTCAATTTTTGTAGTAGATAGAATTGCAAATTCTTATTGAATTTGATTGCTAATGTCGTTGCTTGGTTATGGAACGATCAATTTGGATTGTAGTATTAGGTAATGATTGACTATTTGGCTATTTGATGAATGTGTTAGGGGTACACACTACAGGAAGACCATGTGTGATGTCCTGCAGAAGCCAAACTTCATGGGAAAGTTTTCCCTAATCTTGGAAATGGGGTTCGGGTGAAACTCCATCAAACATTTTGAAAATGTCTCATCTGCACTGCATGTTTGGTGATAACATGAGTGATATGGTATGGGTTATGTCAGTAAGACATGTGTGAAGTTGAAATGTGAAAAAGAGTTTGGATGGCAAACTGAGAGACTGTTAACTCAGGGAAGGAGCCTCCATTCCTCCTTAACAAAGGCATACTGCGACGACAAATGGATAAGTGTTCTGTGACCCTTGCTATGAATATGCATGTTTAATTATTAAATTACCATGTGCAGAACATGTTTGATTTATTTCCATGATGACCGATTGCTTGAGTATGAATAGGGCCTGCATGGCACACACCGGGAATGGGTGCACACTTTTCCGATGTCGAGTCATGAAAGGATTTTCAATATTGATTACACTCTAGGGAGTGGGCGCACTCCTGGTGTCTCAATACTTGATAGTGAATGATATGGAATGTGATTATAGCTTTTGAGCAATAATGCTGATGAGTTTGCTTGTATTGCTTGTGTTGCTTGTGTGGACAGGTAAAGGTAAATGGTAAATGGTAAATGGTTGTTGTGAGGGGTTGCAGAGTAAGGGTTATTGTTGATATAAGTGTATGTTGCTATAAGTGTATGTCGGTATAAGTGTATGTTGGGCTGTTATATGCCTAAGGATCCATAGTAGATCCTAGACCTGG
>LPNX010183296.1:226446-302613 GCA_001517045.1 Pseudotsuga menziesii
ACTAACTGATTTTGATGCCTATATTATGCTTGGTCTGATAAAAATTTCAATGGTGCATTTCACAGGTGAGAAAAGTGAAACCAGGTGGTGCACATTGATTATGGCAGCAGATCAAAAGTTGTTGGACTTGGCTGAAAGTCTCCTTCAAATGATTTCCAAAACCCAAGAGAACCTTGGGTAGATGCTCAAGATACAGAGAAGGCAGAGTGAAGTGAACCACCAGATTTTGCAAGACTCTATTGGTTTGCAAAGGGAGGTGAAAATCCTTCTGGGAGCAATCGCCAAGGGAAAGGGAGGTGGATCAGCAATGGGACAATTTTCCAAGTGACCTGATAGGAAACGGTCCAAGCATGAAGACTCAAAGGAAATTGAGCAGGTAAATATGAAGCAGCCAGTGAGATGCTGGAGATGCGGAGGACATCATTTACGCCGGGACTTCCCTATGAGGGAACATGATGAGGGAAACAGCCGCAAAGTTCCTAGACTTCGGGATCAGCTAGAAGATAAGAACCAACAGGGGAAGTCCATGGAAGCCAAGAGGCTTGGTATTGAACATTCAAACTAGATGACCGAACGTGGGATAGATCTGCAATTTTGAAATTTTGATGTGCAATTGTATATGTATTGTATATATGTATTGGAACACCGAGGACGGTGTTATTCCAAGGGGGAGGGGAATGTCACATCCCCGGTTTTTACCCCGTTTGCATGATGTATATATGTAATTAATCATGGTGAGGATCTCAAGGCAAAATCCCCACCATCGATTTGGTTGTGTATGTTTCAGCAATAGGGGTAGTTGTCGATGGTTTATCCTACCATTTGGCACATTATAAATTCCGCATCATGTAAATATGCACATCAATTAAAATTAAAACCACAACCAACTACAGCAGTGCAACGTTGAATGAAAAGGGCATGGTTCCAAAGGATAAGGGGTGGGGGATTGTCAAACCTTAGTCTATGGGGGAAAACCCATGTTTTGCCACCTTTGTTTTGTTGCCACCTTTCCTTGTCTCATCCAACCTTGTCAACCTCTTTAGTGCTTCAGCTGGTGGTTGAGGAGTTATGGCTGAGTGGTTGAGGGCAGTTATTTCCTTTGGGAGTGGAGTGGCAATACTGTCAATCCTTTCCCACACGACCACTCCACCCACGACTGTCCATTCTTCTCCTTCATGCACTCTTTCCATGCCGGTTCATCTGCGTGTGGATAGGAGGTCCATTCGTTCCTCATGGTGGTAGTCTCACCCTCAGGCATGGAGGATTGTTCACTCTCACACTGTTCGTTGGCCTGTGGGTTCGCGCGCATAGGTGAGGCTGTTTCCCCTCATGTGCAGGATGGAATCCGCATGCAGAGGTCGGGTATGTTTCCTTCGTGTTTTGCATTTTGGTGCAAGTTCTCTCATGCACAGAATGTTGGGGGTCGTTTTCCCATGGTGTGAGTCATGCTCACTGGGTGTGTTTGCGGCTGTTGTTTCCCCCATGTTTTGTGGCTGTGGTGTCCAATTGCGTTTTGGGCCACTGTGTATTCGTAGTGAGCCGTTGTTTGCTGCGGTCTGCGTTTGAGTCTCCCATGGTTATGCCGGGAGTTCTGTTTCTTATCCACTATGGGCTATGGATTGTTGCCACTGTTTTTATTGTGAAATTGGGCTGTTGTTGTTACCCTGGTTTGGGTGTTGTTGCTGAGTTGTTTTGGCCACGTTAGGGCCAAGAGCAACTCCGTGTTTCCCTGAGGACTTGAGCTGTGCTCATCTTCTGTTTGGGATTATCCCTGGTTGCCTTTGCATCTTCACGGTGTTGTGAAGGGATTGTTTTGCTGCGGGTATGCACTGGTTGGTCTTCGGACTGTGCTGGCTTGACCGCTTGTTGAAGGCCTGTTAAACCCAACAGTGTTTGGTTTTGTTGTTTTGTGTCCCCTTGGCTATGTGTAAGCCTGCATTGTCCCCTTAGTCTTTGAGGAATCATGCCCAGCTCGAGGGTGGCAGCGTTGCTGAGAGATTGATGAGCACGTTGGCCTATGGTTGGGTGGAATGTTGCAGCAACGTAGCTGGTTGCGAGCGAGTTCTTCACCAAAAGATAAGTCTGCTGTCTATATTTCATCTCTGCAATTATATATTTGATGTCAATTTATTAATCATGGTGAACATGTGGATGTTGGAAATGTATGTGTGTTTCTTCCACTAAATGTTGATTCATTGTGCATCTGTGTATGCTTGTAAGTTTTAATTCCAGCATTGATTTCATTTGATTATGTTCATGGGGTGGTTTGCCCGACTGTATTTGGAGTTCGTCGTGTCCTCTTCGCCAGTCTGAGGGATGGGGATGTGACATATGAAACTAAAAATGTCTGTGTCCTTCTAGGCAGCTGCCTTCTCTCTAGAAGATGGTTTTCCATTTTTCTTTCTCCAAATCTCCCTCTCAAGGAAAGCAGCCTCTTTCACAACAACAGCCCCACATTTCCTACCAAATGTAGTGCCTTCATTTATGACAGTATACTCAGCAAAGGTAAAGTAAATTGACCCTTTTTCATCAGAGATGTAGGTGGTCACGAGATATATGAAGTTGAAAATGCCCACGTTCAAGTGCACCCTCCACAAAATCACCAATAACTTTGACAATCTTCTATAAGTATGCAAGTATGCATGTTTCATTTCCACTGTAATGAAGTACAATGAAAGATCTGATCGATATTCCCTCTCACAATCACCCTATCCCTCTCACAATCAGTTAGGGTGAGGCTTTCCATCCAAAGAGCCAAAAGTCATGAATCATGAGATAATGAAATCCAATTTCTCTTTTATCCCCTTTTCATGTTTCCCGCTCAATAATTAATCAAAAACTGACTTTATAATTTTTTCTTCAATATTTCCTCAAAATTCACTTTAATAATTTATTTTTTTTACTCCATAAAGTGATTTATTTGCTTTAAAGCATTTCTGAGAAATGGAAGTCACTTTTCATCATCCCAACATTTAAATCTTTCCATCCCAATTCCAACCAGCTATTACACTAAGGCGCCCGCTTAGATAATTTAGATAAAATAACAACTTTAGAGACTTTAATTAAATTATGTTAATTATTACTCCCAAATTAAGGGAATGGTCAAATTGCATTGAAATAAAAAACTGACAAGGCAAGAGTGATCCTCTAAACTCCTCTTAACGCTATGAGCTCACTGGTAACATCAAATTACCCCAACAGTCATGTCCACTTGTAGAGCAATAGAACCCAAAATTGGGGACATTACGTCACACAACACCCATCATTATGGGATTCGGATAAAACTTTGATAGATAGTGAACCTGATTCTTCTTTTATCAAGCCATATTTGTGCCTTTCACTCTTAGTTCAGGAGATAAAACATACTGATAATACCACTCATAATGGCACTTCCCTTAAGCCGATTAAAAATAGATCCAAGAATAATTAGAAATCCACAAAATGCATCTATCAACTACTTATTTGTACAGGGAAACCTAAAAATATTCCCTGAAAACATGAACATAATGTGGGAAACCTAAAAATATTCCCTCCTCCTAACTATCAAGTGTTGATTAAAGATGACTAAAAGAGGATAAAATCAGCCTAATCATAACCTAAGTGGTGCATCCTACCTGAGATAACATGGATATAAAGCATGCATAAAAAGAAACTCAGTTGATTCCATCAACAAGTGCACCCTCCTTTTGCTTCCGAAATAAAGATAAAGCATGCCAAAAACAAGACTATCAACAACTCGGTCTTTTTGAATTGATAAAGATGAGTTCGAGTGGAAAAGATGCTCCCAAACTAGTGCACCCTCTATGATTGGATAAATAGGAGTTTCCTTGAACAAACACGATACCAAAAATATCTTCTGCGTAGAGTGCTCTTTTTACTAGATAAATATGATTTTAGAAAGCCAAGAATAACTCCAAGTAGTGCACTTTTCCTCACTAGCTAGTGCATATGGTCAACAAATACCTCAAAATCGAACAATATGTGATCAACAACCACCTAAAAATAGGACAATATGGGACACTCCACCCATCATCAAGGATTCAAATGAATCATTGATAGATAGAACCAACTCTCGAGTGATCCTATAGAGGAAATAAATAGGGGAGAAGTAGGTTAACCGTTTTGAAAAAAATACTAACATATGATTAAAATTATTATTTAATAGGAGGACAGATGAAATGCTTAAAATATCAAAGCTTAATTTGAATTCCCTAATGATGAGTGGACCATGAAGTGTCCATTAGAAATGTCAATAAGTTCTAAAATTCAACAGAGTTTAACCCCATAAATTTTCTACAACGTGACTATTGTGGAAACCTCCATACACAAATTCTAAATCTTGATCACAGTGTTTGTACAACTAAAATCCCATTAGAAATTCTATATAGATGGATAATCATTTACAGTTGTGACAAGCCCTAATTGAGTGCACCAAAAAGATAAATGAATAAATTCACAACTAAGTTCTATTAATGCATTGAACTAAACCATTATATTTATCTTTCCAAAAAAATATTAAATCTCTTCAAAGAACCTGATAGATTACCTTCAAAGAATCCAGCGTGAGTCTACACTCACTTTGGTGGTGTCAATCAACTATCCACTTTGCTGGTATACGAGTTTACTATTTCGGGGAATAACCTCATAATGATCCCTGTCTTTCTACAGTACAAATGAGAATTAAATTAATTTCATAGTGTTCATAACCTGTTTCTTGCATCTGCAGAGCCAAGCTACCCAGCATTACGTAGATCAACTCAGTTTGTGGGTGTGTTCAATCTCCTATAAGAAATGGATGCACTTTGGTATTGACCTCAATCCAGCTGTACCATGGATTCTTTTCACAATTTTATCTTTCATCATTGTTCTTACCTTGTCTACATCTTCCCACCTACTTGCAATAACATAGATGTTTGACAGTAGGACGTTATTTCCAACACATTGAGGGTCGAGCTTAAAAACCAGTTCAACTACAATTTTTCCTATTTCAATGTTGGAATACACTCTACAAGCACCAAGCAAAGAAACATCTGGTTCAAATGGCATCTTTCTTATCACATCAAGTGCCTTATCAAGGTGCCCAGTGTGACCAAGTAGATACATCGAGAAGGAATAATGCTCGGCCTATGGGATAATGTAATGATGGTGTCTCATAAAATCAAAGTAATGAAAACCTTCATCAACTAGGCTTGTGCGCCTGCAAGCAACAAGAACCCCAACAAAATTAATATGATTTTTCTTCATACCAGCCTGTTGCATTTTTTGAAATACCTCTATCACATCCCTACCTCTCCCAAACCTGCCATAGTCTACAGTCATATTTCTCCAAGAAACTATATCTCGTTCACGCATTTTATCAAACAACTGGTGTACATACTCCATATTCCCACATTTAGTATACTTGTCAACAATGTAATTTCCCACAACAATTTTAGATTCAAATCCTCTTCTCAAAATGTGGGTGTGGATTTGATTGCCATATGCCAATGAGGTCTTCCCAGTGCAAGCATCTAAAACACTAAAAAGGTGGCTTGGTTTGGTTTCAATCCCATTGGTTGAATTTGTCTAAAGATTTTAAATGCCTGTTACGCAAACCTATGCTTCACATAACTGGGTATCATTGCATTCCCTGATAGGGAAATTTGGTTCATGCATTCTGTAACATCTGTTGGGCACTCTGTAAATCATTGGTTGCATTTGTCTAAAGATATTAAATGCCAGTTACGAAAACCAATGCCTCACATAACTGCATATCATTGCATTCCCTAATAGCGACATTTGGTTCATGCATTTTGTAACATCTGTTGGGCACTCTGTAAATCTCTGCATTTGGCATACATAGCAATAATCCCACAACAAATAGATAAATTATATCAAATATAGTTCTAAAGCAGTAGGAATGCACATGTTCCCCCTATTTCAAGCTCGCACATGCCCGTAGAATGTTGACAATGGTAAACTGATTTATCCTTTTTCCCTCTTCCATCATCAAGCAAAAGAGTACCCAATATTTTCCGCCATAACAATGTTGTGCATATCCTTCTATCATAGAAGTCCATGAAACCAAATTGTGCGCATGCATTTTGTCAAACATTTGATGTGAATCCTCAATAAAACCAAACTTGGCATACATACTAACAAGCTTAGCAGCCAAACAAACATCAGGTTAGAACCCAATTTTTAACATGTGATCATGGACGTGCTTTCCTTTTTCCAATTCTCTCGCCTCGATGAAAATCTCCAAAATCCTGCAATAAGTAATGGAGTCTTCTACAAAGCATCATTGGTTGAGAAGATTAAAAATGTGCAATGCCTTCTCCCATCTCCATGGAATTTTTGGTGTCATGGAGTTTTCAAAGGGTTTTCCTTGAACAACAATGACGACGGATTCTGAATATTAATATTTTTGGTTGCTACTGGTATCGATGGTTTTGAAGTTGTATCCGTAAATGGAATTGTTTGGCGTTAATGCCAAAGTTTATAAAGTTTATATTTTAAAGTATGTTCTTCATTAAGAAGCACGCATTATTTACATTGCATGTGGAGGTGGTGACCACCTTTGTTGCTTTATTTGTGGATATTCAAGTAGGTCAAGCCTTACACCCTTGATTTAAACCAACTTTCTAGGCTTGTCTTGGAAGCGCAAGCTTTTGGAGGTTGTGTTTGCCACATTGGATTTAAAGGGGTCCCTCTTCTAGGGACTTGTCAGGAATATATTTCCCACTTTAACATCATTTTTTTTACTTACATTTAAGTTTATTACATAAATCTTATATTTTTCATGTTTTATATATAGCTAAACTAGAATCTATAACATATATTAAGTTTTAACTTATATTGAATTACGTTTTTTCATAGTCCAACATAGAGATGGTTACATGTAATATTTATAAACATGTGTGCCACCACTATGTAAGATTGCTTTAATCCTAAGAGTGTAATATGATTAATTAATAAAGATCAAGTGGTAATGCTTTACGTTCAAGTAATGTCTTTTTTTTTACATTAAAAACAATATTCTTTATAAGTTTTAGCTATGTTAAATGTAATTGTTTAGGGTTAATGTTGAAGAGATATAAATGTTTTTATTATTTTTACTATATTATTGGAGTGGAGTGTTTAAGAAAGAATTTTGAGTTGTTTTATATTGATTAGTTTTTTTTAATATAAGGAAAAAGGAAAATAAGTCATTGTAAGTGTAAGTTATTTTATTGTTGCTAAAATTGTTAAATATATGGTGAGTTATGTGAAAATATTTTTTTTGAATTAGAAGGGAAAAAAAATCATAATAAAGGGTTAGTTAATTTATCCTTATTAATGTTCATGAACATGTGGTTATCTATGTGATAATAATTGTTAAAAAAAATTAAATATAGGTAAAACATTTGTATAACTTGGGAAATAAATGTTTGGATATCCTAAATACTAAACATGGAAGGGTCTATACATGTCATGAGATAGTAAGGGTCATGACTATACCTAGATACTAAGTGTCACATCCATACAACCTACCCAATCCTTTCTTGAACTTGAGTGTCTTTCAAGTTTGTCTCGACTCTTGAGGTCATGTGACACTGGCCTACATCAGCCACAACCCAAGGGAAACCCACAATCCCTACTTAAGTAATTTTCCAAGTGAGTAATGTAGAATTTCAAATGGAAAAATGGATTTTAAAGAAAAAAACATTTCATCACCCTTTAACTATAGGTTTCTCAAATATTAACCATGTGAATTTTCATCATTAGGGATTCTATGAAATATAATATAAAACAATAGCATAAGTGAATGAATATATTTCAATCCTTAACAAATCCAAACTTCTAAGAAATCCATGAGAAATGATGCTAAAGAGTTTCAATAATTTTCATTCCTCCACCTAGTTTTGCACCTAGACAACCTAACATAAGGAGAATATAAATATAACTGATTTGGGGTGCTAAAGTGGACACAATAAATGTAATTGATTTGATGATAATGACATTCACAATGATGTGATTATATGATGATGATGACAATGTTTTTGTTGATGACGACAATGAAAATGATGAAAATGATGACGGTGATGATGAGATGAATGATGATATAGATAATGATGATGAAGTTGATGGAAATGATGATGAAGTTGACAATAATGATATAAACCACCTAGTTTTGCACCTATACAACGTAGCATAAGGAGAATATAAATGTAATTGATTTGGGATGCTAAAGTGGACACAATAAATGTAATTGATTTGATGATAATGACATTCACAATTATGTGATTATATGATAATGATGATGACAGTGTTGTTGTTGATGATGATGATGATGAAAACTATGGCAATGACGATGAAGTTGACAATGATGTGATTATATGGTGATGACAATGATGATAGTAATGATGAAAATGACAATGAGAATAACATGAGAAATGATGATGATGATCCTTATAAGAAAGTGTTGGTAGAGGTAAATAAACCCAATTTCACTACAAGCTCCAAGATTAAAATGTGCTCAATCATAGTTATAAGTTATGCATGCTTAAAATTGTAACCGTATCCCACTTGTTATGCATGCTTTAAATGGTAAACATATCCCATATGCTTTAAATGATGATGATGATGAACTAGATGACAATGATAGTGATGATGTTTTTGATGATGACGATGATGGAAATGATGATCATCATCATCTTCGCCGTCATCTTTTTCATTGTCACCATGATTATCACAATAGTCATCTTCATTGGCATAATTATCAATCATGTCATCATCATCACCATTGTCATTGACATCATCATCATTGTGATTATTGACATTTTCATTAGTTATTCATCATTACCATTGGAATAAGAAATAAAATCTACCCAAAATATGTGATTAGTGGAAAAGGGTCATGGAGGACGCATACACTTTATGCATGCCAAATAACAACTTACTTTTTAAGATGATAAACATCATCATTCTCATTGTATTCATCATCATTGTCATTGTCGTCATTGCCATTATCCGCATCATCATCATTGTCATCATTCTCCTCATTATCAACAACATTATCATCATCATCGTAGCCATCCTCAATATCATAATCATTATCCTCATTGTTATCTTCAACATCTAGGTATCAAACGGGATGCAAAAGTGGATAAAAACATGGATGCAAAAAAGGATGCACCAAAAGTAGGCACAAAAGTGGGCACATAATGGAATGCACCAAAAATGGATACAAAAGGTGATGCAAAAGTGGATGCAAAAGTAGTCGTAACACCCAACTCAAAACCCGATGCAAAAGTGGATGCAAAAATGGATGCATAAAGGTATGCAATAACTGATGTAAAATTGGATGCAAAAACATATGCAAACGTGGATGCAAAAGTTGAAGCAAAAGTGGGTGTAAAAGTAGGCACAAAAATGGGTGGGAATCGGGATGCGACAAAAGTGGATGCAATAGTAGATGCAAAAAAAGACGTAAACATGGATGAAAAATGGGATCCAAAAAGAGATGAAAATGTGGGTGCAAAAGTGGACAAAAAAATGGATGCAAAAATGGCTGAAACAAAATGAGATGCAAAACTAGACTTAAAATAGGATGTAAAATTTGATGCAAAACTTGGCACATGAAGGGATGCAAAAAAAGAAGAAGAAGTGGATGCAAAAGTGGATGTAAAAAAGGATGCAAAAGTGGATGAAAACAAGGGCGTAAAAGTTGAAGCAAACATGGACATAAAAGGGAGCGCAACAAGAGTAGATGTACAAACTAGGCACAAAATTAGGTACAAAACTAGGCTCAAAGCCTGTCGCAAAACCTGATGCAAAACATGGCCATAACCAGGTGCAAAACCTGGTGCAAATTACACCACAATTTGTGCCAGATTTAGAAAAAGGATGCAAAAAATGCCTAAAACAGCACCAACCCATGAAATTGCGCCATTTTGTCCAAAAAATGAAGAAAAATACACTAAAAGATGGTCTAGATGCAAAAAAGGATGCAAAAAGAGACATTAAATCCAGTTTTTGTTGTAGTGCTAGCCGTTGATTTTAGAACAAATGCGGATCTCACGATGACTTTGCGGATCTCCACTATTTCATTGCGTAAATTCTCTGCAACTGTTTCTAATAGTTTTTTCTATGCAATAACATCATCTATGAAACTGTTATCACTGGCTTTGTCATTCAATGAGCTTATCATGGCATGATATCTACTGGTTATCTTTTCATCATTCGTGAACACCTTTAACATCAATGAAAACCACATTCTTAACATATTGCGTTATCTTTATGTATGTTAATTGATTTTATTGGATTATGGGATTCTTTTGGAACACTTTTGTTGGATTTTGACATTTATCAAGGGTTGTGTTGCATTACAAAATTTATGAATGGTCATATTGGATCGCAACTTTCTTCGATCCTGATGTTTCATTATGAGTATGTTCATTTATTTCATTTCCTAGATAATGAGACTGATTATAATATTTTGCAACAGTTGGGTTTAGTTATGCTTGCTACATTCCTTGATATGTTTTTTGCACTATGAAATTGATGAAGTGCTATCTTGGATTACGATGTTCATTAAGGCTATTCCTAGATTGTGACAATCCTTCATGGGTTTGTTGTATTATGATTATGTTTTTAAATTATTTTTGTTGCATTATAAGATTCATTACAATATTTTGCAAGGCTTGAGTTTAGTTATTTCATTGGAACATTTATCAAGGATTATGATGGATTACATCTTTTTCCATTTCTTAGTGGTTTTGTCACATTGTCATGCTAATAAATGGTTATGTTGTGACGTTATTGCATTTTTATGATTCAATATGGTTGTGTTGCTTAATGTAAATTGTTGCAACTCTACATAAATGTTGAAGAAATTAGGCATGATAGTTATCATAATGTGATGTAACAATGCAAGATTATGGCAATTCAATAATGAACCTTGAAAAATTTGCATTGGAACATTACCATTTTTAATAAATATTAAATATGTAGCTCAAGAGTTTTATTAGATTAGAATAGTGCAATAGTTGTTTAATTGTTATGTAATTAATATGAAATTTAATTATTTTATAATGCAATTGAGATTCATATATGCAATGTTATTGAAACATTTTATTAAATTTTAATATGCATGTGTTCATTAATGGATTCTAGTATTGTTTTTTTAATTATATGTATAATGGTTGACTATTGTATCTAATTAAAATCAAGTAGTATATACAATAATAATAAAAATAGTTTATTTAAAATACTATTATTTAATTGTCATGTAATTAATACGATATTTAATTAATTTATAATACCACATAGATTCATGTTTACCATGATGTTTACAGTGTTTCTCAAATGTTTTATTAGACTGTAATGTTGGATTATTCAACAATACTGAGAGAGGGGCGGGGGGGGGGGGGGGGCGGTGGACGGTGGTGAAACAAAATTGTCTTTTTTCCTTTTTAAAATAACAACACACACAATGAATCAAATAGGTTAAGACACAAATTTCATCATGGAAAATTCAAAGAGAAAACCACCAATTCAAACTCATTAAAAATATGAATCTACAAAATTGCTTTATTTGCTGCTACAGAAAGGAGGAAACAACACCCTAGGTTTCTTCCTGATACAACAGAAAAGGATGCTACAACACCCTAGATTTATACCTGTTACAATAGACAAGGATGATACAATACCCTTTGCATACTTGTATCATCTCCTAGCTGCTCCCTTCCACCATGGACTAAATTTTATAAATCTCCTTTAGAAATGCATTCACTTTTGGACTATATCACTTATGATCACAGAGACAAAATATTTCCTTCAATCATTCTGTCAATAAATACCTTCACACTTCCTATGGATGCATATCTTCACCCTTTCTCCATTTCATTGATCGTGCCTCTTCATCAATCTTCTAGTCATGACCTTCTGCATTCTCCATTTCCACAACCATCATGCGCCGTTGATTTTATATCAGGATTTTTCATGACCTTAGACATAAGATAGGATGTGATATGTAGATTTCCAAACTATGGCATTTCTGAAAATGTCTTTCTGCACTTGAATTTTCACATCAACCCTTTTGAACCGTTGATCTCCTTCAAGTGCTTCACGACCGTCGATCTCCTAGACTGCAGGTTGTGGCACTATGACATTTCCCAAAGTTTTTCTATGATTCTCCTTCTTCTAAGTTTCTTCCTTCCTCTTTCCACATTCCGCATTGTGGTAGTGAACTTTGGGTTGTGGAACCGTGACATTTCCCAAAGTCTTTTTGCAATTCTTCATCTTTTTCTTTCTACTTTCTTCCTTTCGCCTTCTGTTGGAAGACTTCGGGTTGCGGAACTGTGACATTTCCCAAAGTATTTTCACAATTATTTGCCTTTCACTTTCCTCCTTCTGCATTCCATGGGTGGAATTCGGGTTGCCGAAACCCATATTATTTTATAATTTGATTTCTCGTCTTTCGCAATCCGAATTCTTCTTTCCTCCTTCCGCTTTCCACATTCTGTTGGCAGACACCAGGTTGCAGAAACCCATATTATTTTATACGTTTATTTCACATCTTCCACATTCTGATTTATGCTTTCTTCCTTCTACATTCTTCTAGGGGATTCTCAGTTGTGGAAACTCATATTATTTTAGACTTTTATTTCTCCTCTTTCGCATACCGCCTTCTGCATTACCCTGGAGGATTCCGGGTTGCAGAAACCCATATTATTTTAAACTTTGATTTCTTATCTTCTACATTCAAAATTCCTCTATCCGTTGGCGGACTTCAGGTTGTGGAAACCCATATTATTTCATACTTTGATTTCTCATCTTCCACATTCCACTTTCCGCCTTCCACATTTCTTCTGAACCATTGATTCTCTTGCGGACTCACTCCTGATCGTCGATATATGATCAAATGCAGATTTTTGGATCTCCCCTTTTATTTGTGTAGAAATCACTCCCCACCATAGATTTCCTTGTGGATTCAATCTTGGTCATCCAAGTTCTTCCTGTCACTCGACCCTGTTACTGATTTTGCTTCGTCATTGTTCAACTCCTTTGACATCAATGATGATCCATGTAATGGATACTTTGTGTTTTACTGATTTTATCCTTCTACCATGTCTATTGGTTATTCCTTTGTCATTCATGAACTCCTTTGACATCAATGATAACTATATTCTCAATAATACCCCCCTTTGGAATTGATGGAAACATCTAAACATTCTCCCCCTTTGACAACAATGACAAAGGATAACCTATATTGTTGTACCCATTTTGATATGGGATTTGTTGTCTTCTTGAGAACTCCCCCTTTCATCATATCTCCCTCTGAGATTTCACTTCTTCTACAATTGTTGTAAGGGGATCAGTCCCAACTTCCATTTAAGATGCTCAAAGGATTCCTTGGGTAGTGGCTTGGTGAAAATGTTGGCAACCTGTTCTTTTGTATCAACATACTCTAGTTTGACAACCTTCTGGGACACTTGTTCTCTTAGGAAGTTAGATTTTAATTGTATGTGTTTTTTCTTGGATTGCATGATAGGGTTTTTTGACATATTTATGGCAATGGTATTATCACAATTTATTATTATTGAGTGTTCATACATCACAAGTAAGTCTTCTAGTGTCTTCTTCATCCAATTGACCTGGGTACAGCATGACGGAGTAGCAATATATTTGACCTCTGCTGTGGAGAGTGAAATGGAATAATTTTTTTTAGTTAACCATGAAACCAAACAATTCCTAAGAAGAATGCTACTCCAATGGTACTTTTACAATCATCAACACTTCCTTCTCAATTTGCATCACTAAATGCTTTTATAGTAAATTCTTGACGTTTTGGGTACCATAACCCATACTCTATAGTACCTTTCAAATATTTGTGAATTCTTTTTACTACAGTTACTTGCGTTTCGTTTGGGCTTGGCAGGAACCCAGAAACCAAACCTATAGTTTGCATCACATCTAGTCTTGTAGCTGTCACATACAACATGCTTCCTATCATGGATCTGTACATAGTATGATCCACTTTTAGAGACTCATCGTCCTTGATTAATTTAAAACCTGTGATCATAGGAGTAATAATGGGTTTGGAGTCTTCCATATTAAATATCTTAAGCATGTATTTGATGTAGTTAGTTTTGATAGATAAATATTCCTTTTCTTGTTTGGTAAACTTGTAACCCCAAGAATAATGTTAGTTCACCCAACATTTAAATTTCGAATTCCTTCTTCATTTCAGAAGCAAAGTTTACACTTAGTATTTGTAAATTGCTTCCAAATATGATGTCAGCTACATAAATAGCAATAATGATCATATTTTGATCTTCAATTTTTAAGTAGAGATTACTTTCAGTGGACCCTCTCTTAAATCCTTATTGTTTAAATAATTTTCTAGCCTCGAAAACCATGCTCTTGGGGCTTTTTTGAGACCATAAAGTGCCTTTTTCAATTTGCAAACATAGTCTCTTTTTTCTGATAATAGGAAACCTTCAGGTTTTTCAATATAAACCTCTTCTTCTATTTTTCCATTCAAAAATGCAAAATTGACATCCATTTGATACACTTTAAAAATTTTATGGCTTGAGAGTGCTAAAAACATTTTGATTGCTTCATGTCTTGTCACAGGAACATAAGTTTCTTCAAATTCAATCCATTCTACCTGAGCATACCCTTTACATACTAATCCTTCCTTGTTCCTTATGACTTGACCATCCTGATTGAATTTGTTCATGAAAACTCATTTGGTCCCTATAACATTCCTATCTTTAGGTCTTGGGACAAGTTTTGAGGTCTCGTTTTTCTCTATCTGATCTAATTTTTCATTCATGCTTTGACCCATTCATTAATTTTGTCAGATTTTGTCAAAAATTTAGGTTCCACTAATGAGAGTAGGGCTTGTTCATTAAATGTTAATTGTCTCCTTGTACTAACTCTAGCATTTTTATCACCTAAGATCTGTGTCTTCAGATGATTCTTTTGTATCCTTTTAGATGGAGTTTTTATATCAGGTCTTGGGGATTCTTATTCACTTTCCTATGTATCTTCATTTTCTATACCTTATTCTTCATCATGAGTACTTTTGTCCTCTTGCAAGTTTTCCTTTTCTTCATCATTTCTATTTTCAACATGTTATAGCGGATTTCACCACTCTAGGTGAATCACACTTTGTATGGCCTTCCCCTATCCCACTGCAGACTCTTTAGACCCCATGGACCATCTTTTGTCCTTTGATGTTTTCTTGATCATCCCTAAAACCATATGAAAAATGATATATGCAGCTTTTAACCCGATAACCGCGTACATACGCGGGTTTGACCCCTATAACCGCATACATCGGGATGTGTGCATAATCCAAATCCTTTTGGAGTTTTCCTTGACATGGATCTTACTCATATGAATCCTGGACTTCCATATTCCTTGAGATCGCACGGATTCGACATTTCATTATCCCTTTGAAAGCTATATAAGAAACCCCTTGGTACATTGAAGGCATATAGAGAGAATTAAGAGCAAAGAAACTATAGTCCATTGTTGCCGGTATTTATACTTGAGTCTGCATCCCTTTGTACCTTGGAGCACTTTTGTGTTCTTCCCAAGCTTGCCTTTTGCTTGTGAGCTTGCTATCGAGAGATGGAGGATTGAAGTGGTGGAGGCCCAAGTGGGGGATTCAGTTTCTCCGGTTCGCAGACGTGCCGTCAGAGGTTGTATCTATCTTGTAATCTCTGATTTATATTAATAGAAATATCTTTTCCCATCCAATGATGTGTATTTGATTGAATATTTTATCCATGGGAATATGTCAAATGCTTTTACATTATTGACTATATATGCTAGAATAGATCTAACACCATGATATATAGTATGCTTGCATTGTTTACTTGTTATTGAGGAAGTATTATATCAATCCAAGTTGAAGATTGGAAAGCTCAACGGGGATCTACTTCAACCGTCTGGAATAAGGTACGAGGTTTTATCCTTTAGTGTTAGAAATTTTATTTCTATTGCATATTGGGAAAGATTGATTTCTAGAGTCAAGCTGTCTGTTGTGGTACCCCAAGCCATAGGAATTTCTCTCCGTAACGAAATTGGTGACTCCACTGGGGAGTTCCTAATAGTTGTCCTTTGGGGGTTATTTTCTCGGCATTCAATGCATTTGAATTGCTCTTTCTTTCTTGTTTCTGTGTCGGGTCTGGGGGCATGTATGCCTGGTAGAGTCTGATTGGAGTGAAGTTTGTCTCAGCCTGCCTGTTTGACTTGATTTTATGCACCTTTTCTTCCTGCACACGGGTTTTTGATTTACAGTCGCGTATACAAGCGGTTTCCCCTGTGATTTCCACATATACACACGGGTTTACTATGAACAGTAACGCATACCCTGGATTTTTCCTTTTTGTGGAAGATAATTGGTTGCTGGGTGAATGCTATTAGTTGCTGAGTCTCCTTTGGCACTGCTTGAGTCTGTTTTGACCTCTGTTTTTGACCGAAAACGTTTTTTTTTAGCCTAAATTTTTTTTTAGGAAAGTTCTTGTCATGGCATTTTTGATTGTTTGTTTGAGATTAGTGCATTAGAGTTCTTTTACCTTAGTGCTTTGCTTGGATGCTATTTATGTGTGCTTGCAGAGTCTGAGGGTGGCAGAATCATTCTTTTGCTTATTGCATCTCTTATATTTTCAAAAAATCCAAAAACATTTGCTTATCATCATGCATTGCATTTTGCACTTTGCATTGTACTTGCATTAGATCTAGATTTGCTTTAGAGTACTAGTTAGGACTTCATATAGGAAATATTTGCATTGATCATTTGAATAAGAATTGTGCATTTCACGTAGTACGCATACCCTTTTTTCATGGACACAATGCATTTGCATTGATTGTTACGGTGTGCATTTTACTTCATGTTGCATCATAAAAACACTAGTTGCACAACCATATCCTATTTTTGAGTAATAAAGCCAACTAAAATCAACGCTAAAGTAAAATGAATTACACTCTTTTATTTTTTAGGGTGCACCAACAAGCTTAGGTTTTAGGATCTTGGAATAGTTCATTGTATGTTAATTCTCCAAGATCACTAAACAACAACATCTAGGTGTCTGTCCAGGGAGTGTGTGAAATCCTTGGTATAACCATTGTTCTCAGGATCCTCCTCTCAAACGGGAGTTAAGCACGAGGTAGTGTGAGTGGTTATCGATTGGGATGACCCCTAGTCATAACTGAGTAGCACCAGAGATATTTCCAGGATTGTATTCATATCTGGGGGCTCTTTCGAGAGTTTCGGGCTTTGCTACCCTGCCCATACGGTCAATCCTGCCTACGAATGTCCGCCTGAGCTTTGATTATATTGAGGTGACCTTAGTGACCTTACCTAGGATATTGAGGGGGTACTTGTAGAGGTTATTCTGCAGGTGTCCCGGCCAGGTTGGGGTCATATAGCACAGTCGCTTTACGTGTTGAAGCTGAGGGCCACAATAATTGGTTACATACCTTCGCTTGTTGTGTACGGGAGTCTCAGGCCTCTCCTAAGCGAGACATACCTGCTTCATTCGGGATCTCACTTATCCAGCCCTTGTTTTCTTGCATTTGTCTTTAGATATTATTAGTGATTACTCTGTGCATGCTAGTTGGCCTAGGGTTTATGTAAATAGAGATTCTTTGCTATTTTTGAGCCATTGTGGATTCGAGTGTGGTTCCACATCGTTCTCGTCAGTTAGCAGGACTTCCACCTTCTACTTCTCCTCCTCCTTTGGGAGAGAGACCTAGATAGTCTAGGCGAACTATGTCACACACTGATTCAAACACCATGGAGGACCATTCAGAGAGTATTCCTGAACCACCTCCTCCCATTCATATTGACAATGGAGAACTTACTCCTACATATGATCCTTCACCTGACCTAGCTGAGTTCGGTCCTGTGATTTCCCAGATAGGATCCTTGCACGATAGACCTACTCACTCTAGGGATGATTCCCCGTTGAAACGTTACCAGTATGGAATGTCGGAAGATGCCGAGACTCGCTTTGAACCTGCCAGCACTAGCTACGGTAGTTATGCTACGTCTGGTTTTCCTATGCATGATTTGACATTTCATGTCAAATCCGACTTCGAGCCTAGCACTATTCCCGGGGGCAATCCCATTCCTTACCTTACAGAGAGGTTTGGGAGTACTAGTCACATCGCACCTTCCATCCCAGTGGTGGAAGCTACATCTTATCTCCCTCCTAGGTCTAGGGTTAGCGATCCGATTAGGATACCAGACCTGAGATGAGTGACGATAGGCGGTAGTACATATCTTATTACTCAGATTCCTTCATCCTCGGTTCCAAGTTCTTCAAATGTATATTCTCCACCTTATTCACATGGTCCTTCAAGCTGATATATGGCTACGAGTCAGGTCCATACTGCGATTACTAGGCCGATTGTGTCTAAAGTTCACATACCACCCATTGCTTCGGGAGGCTATGTTCCTGCTTCTAGTGGTCAGCTTGTTACTTCCGGGGCATATATACCTACTTCTAGTATGTATGTTCCCCCTTCCGGAGCTTATATTCCTACCTATGGAGTGTCCCATGGGACATCGCACACGATGACCTATGGACCTTATTATGGGATGTAGTATGGACATGTTTCTTCACCTTATGGAGGCGGGTATCAACAACTTGCTTACTCTCCTAATTACAGCTTCATAGCTCCTACTAGTCAAGGTCCACCTTATCATGGTACTTCCACGCCACCCTATACGGGTCAGACAGGAGGAGGACACTATGGCCAAGGCCATGGTGGTGCTCAAACCTATGTGAACCAGGGAGAGATCCATCGACCTCATCATCCTAGGCTCCCTTTCCTCACGACGCTTAACCTTCCTGACTTATAGAGACTTACAAATGATCCTGTGGCTCATGACTCGGCTCGATCGACTGTCCCTACAAAGCTTCCTTTGGATATACCTAAGTTCGAAGGTAAACCGGGAGAGGATCTGAGTGAACATGTTACTACGTTTCACTTTTGGTGCTCTTCGAATTCGTTACATTAGGACTCAGTCCGTTTGAGACTATTTCAATGCACCCTTATAGGGCCTACTGTGAAATGGTATATAGAGTTGCCGAAAGGAGCTTTCACTTTGTTCGACGATCTTGCGATGACTTTTCTTAATCACTTCCAGCTACCAGTGTGCTATGATGTTGGTACTAAACTCTTGTCAACATTTCGGCAAGATAAAGCCACCCATATTTCTGATCATATTCAAGAGTGGCATAGAAGGAAGAGATTAATTAAAGCCTTTATACCGCTAGAGTTCCTTCTCGAGTGGTTCCTCAAGTATTTATTTCCATATATCGGGAAGGATGTTTCCACATCTAGAGTATAGAATGGGGAACAAGCGATATTTAGGGCACAGGAACTGGACTTGATCTATGCTCAGTTTGGTTTGTTGTATGATATTATTCCCAATGCTCCTCATTCCAGTTTCGATCCCAAGGTCAAACCTGGACCACATGCCGATGGCATTGTGGGTTGTGCAAGTACGAAACTTGTGGATTCGGTTGCAAAACAAGTTAGTAAATTGTCGCTCAACCAATCTGCTTCGGGACAAGATACCGCTTCATCTCAACCCGCCCAAACGGTGAATGTACTTTCTGTGCAATTGTCGGACCAGAAGGGTAACCAGCAGCCCGGACGGAATAGAAGAAAGGGTAAGAATAATAATCGAAAGGGTGGGAATAAGAATGAGAATGCTACCAATAATGACAAGAACGGTAGGACTGCTGGGGGGGACAAGCAAGTGAAACGTAAGGTTAAATTCCTTTACAAGCTATGTAAGGATGATCACCTCACTTACTTGTGCCCTCGGATCGATGAAGCTTCGAGACTCTTAGCACAAGGCCCAGCTGTGCTAACAAACCCTTTACCGCATAACCAGAATATGAACTTGAACTCCCAGGAGCAATCTAGTGAGAATGATCCACCAGAGACTAGTGATCGTGGGTGCATTAACATGGTATGTGCTGCCAAGGTTGTGACTCGTGTGAAATATTATGGATCATCACAACCCAGCCTAGGCAAAGAACCTGATCCACCAGGAACCCCTTTGCGCATTGAGAAACCTACGGATAAACCTGAGGGTGCACCTCGTATTCCTAAGGGGGTACTTAAGCATTCGGGGCATAATCCAAATTCCCAAGCCGCCCAGAATTATTCAGTTGTCGAGGACTTGGGCCATACTCCTTGTGCTATGTCTGCATTGGAAGTGCTTCAGAGTTGTCCTTCACAAAGGAAGGCTTTGCTTTCTGCTCTTGGTGTGAACGGTGATGATTCTTCCTCAGTGATCAAATTTGAAACCATAGGACATCAGCCTCGCTTGCCCTACTATGTGTCACTTTTGGTACACATAGAATGTCTTAATATGACCATCAAGCGAACTGTGATTGACGAGGGCACTGCTGCTTCTATGATGTCTTTGTCCTGTTGGAAGGTTCTCAGTTCTCCTGAGGTGTCGAAATCAGTGACTATGTTAACTTCTTTTGATGGGAGATCTTTTAGGCCGCACGACATCCTTCCTTTCGTTAAATTCCATTTGGGGGGGAAGACCATTGTGATAGAGGTTGAGGTGGTTGATGCGCCCCTCGACTACAATCTCTTGCTGGTTCGGAACTGGATGTATAGTATGCAAGCCATTGCTTCTTCCTTGTTCCACGTTGTATGATTTCCACATAACAGGAATATTGTAATGATTGATCAGATGGAATTCAATAATTCGCCTGTTACTGCATCTTCGGGAGCTTCGGTCCCGATCGTTGACCACTCTCAGCTGACAACTGGGAGGGTGGGTGTAGGCATGTATCCATCCCTTATGGGAAGCTTTAGTTGCCCTGCACTAGTCCTCATGATAGGATATTGTTCAGATAAGGCTTCAACTTCTACGACCTCAGTGTCTTATCGCACGACTCATATGGAAGATCCTTGGATTCTTCCTACACCGAGTATTTCGAGTGAGCCTGTCGAGACCAACGTGCTATTTCCTGTAGCCATGATAGCTTATTAAGCCAATCTTAAGAGTGTTATAGAGCCTTGTTCTTCCTCTTCTTGGACGGAGGAGGAAGACCCCTATGTGCTACTGGCATGGACACTACAGTCTTCTCATGCCCATGACTGCCTGGATACGGTTTTCCCTTCAGATGAAGCGATTATCGAGGCTATGTTGGGTGTTGAGCCGCCTTGGGAGGAACTTCATCATCGATCATATTTCCTTCCACTGCTTGACTGTTTGGAGCATGAGGATTATATGGAGATTCTTAGTCAGAGAGTTGGTAGTCCCGTGGTTCCATTAAGCTCTCATGGTCAGATGGCTGATGGAAACATGATGAACATATCTTACACAATTCCTATCAACATATCTCGCAACCCTGGCACCATTGAGAATGTCTATATTGGGGGCAGATTGTTCCCATGCTGAGATTCTTGAATATACCAAGCTATTCAAGGAATTTCGTGATGTTTTTGCTTGGTCTTATGATGAGATGCCAGGTATTGACCCTCGGATTGTCGAACATGAGATTAAGAATTACCCCAACGTGAAGCCTATTCGGCAACATTTAAGTGTCGTGAATCCTAGGAAAGCACCCGCCATTAAGGTAGAGATAGAGAAGCCATTGAAAGCCGGTTTCATCTATCCCATTCCCTTGATGGTGTGGGTTTCAAACCCCGTTCCAGTGGATAAGAAGCAGGGAGCAATCTGAATATGCACTAATTTCCGTGATTTGAATCGTGCCTGTCCTAAAGATAACTTCCCCACACCATTTATAGATCATATTTTGGATGAGTGTGCGGGTAGCGAGGTGTTCTCCTTCATGGATGGATTTTCTGGGTATAATCAGATCCAGATTAAACCTGAGGACCAACAAAAGACTGCATTTATTTGTCCTTGGGAAACGTTTGCATATCGCAAAATGCCTTTCGGCCTTAAAAACGCCGGAGCTACATTTCAGCGGGCGATGACCTTGATTTTCCACGATCTCAAGTCTATTATTGAAGTATTTTTGGATGATCTCGCTGCTCATTCTCATATGAGGATGCGTCATCCCTATCACTTGAGATTGGTATTCGAAAGATGCCGGCACTATTTAGTCAGATTAAATCCTCATAAGTGCATCTTTTGTGTGAATTTAGGTCATTTACTAGGATTCATCATTTCAAAGGAGGGCATAAGAGTCGATCCCTTAAAGGTTGAGGCAATACTTTATTTGTCTCCCCCGAAGAACATTCGTCATATTCAATGTTTGCAAGGTATGGAAAACTTCTTACAAAGACTTGTTTTCAACTTTGCCAATTTGACTAGAGGCTTCATGCATCTCTTGAAGAAGGATACTCCCTTTGAATGGAATGAGCGAGCCTAGGAGTCCTTCGATGCACTCAAATGAGCCCTAGCATCGGCCTTGGTGATTAGTCCTCCATATTATAGCTGTGATTTTCTATTATATGTGGCCGCATCTTTAGAGATGATTGGTATGGTTTTGGTTCAAGAGGATGAGGAGCTCCAGGAGCATTTCATATATTATCTGAGCTGAAACCTTATTGACGCAGAGATTCATTATTCTCATGTCGAGAAGCTTGCTTTAGCAACCGTACATGCGGTTCAGTGTTTGAGACATTATATTCTCCTTCTCCAGACCTTGGTTGTGGCCCATGTCAATCCATTTCAGTTCGTCCTCACACAAAGGATGATTGGGGGAAAATATAATAAATGGATTGTCATTCTGCAAGAATTCAATCTCGAATTTGTCTCGGCAAAGTCGAAGAAGTTGTTAATTTTTGCAGAGCTTATATCAGATTTCCCGAGCAAGGCTGAGGAGTTGGTTTGTGAGGATACGTTTGTCGATGAACATATCTTCTTACTCTCAATGTCTAACCCATGGTATGGAGATATCATAGTATATCTACAAACACAGAGGACCTGTTATCACTCCAAGAAACTACTTAGTGGTTATGGCTAAGTATGCTTGGTAACTTAAGAAATAAATGTTTTCCAACAGGTGGATTAATGGGATACCAAGAAAGCACAATGAAAGGATTAACTTATCAGAACATCTTAATGAACCAGTGCTTTTAGAGACTTCCAATCAGATACAATATAACAGAAAGGTATGAAGAATATAATTTAGATAACCAAGTACATGTAATGCAGGGTTTAAATAACCAAGTACATTTGGATGCAGGGTCATACTAAACAATAAAGAAATCCTTCATTCAAGTTCATGACCATAAAGCTGAGCTAAACTTAAACAGAGTACAGAATAAAAAGATAGATGAATGGTCTGATGACAGTAGCAAAAGAAGACTGTGATTGTATTAGGATAAGCAATCAGTACATAGGCCAAATTCTCTCCAAGATTGAACCCCTCTATCCTCTGAGTTCTTAGGCTTTATAGCCTTTACAACAGTCTTCAGATCTCCAACGTGGATCTTGTCATACTAAAAATAGTAACTAAAATAGTAAATGCAAAAAGATAGGGAATGATCCCTTAAATCAAGGAAATGATAATGTGATGATCCCATTTCTCGTGCTTGATAGTTGGTGAAGTGGAGTTAGCCTCCCAAGGCTCGGTGGGCTTCGATTGGTACATAACAGAATTGAATGCCTAGAAATCTTGAGATGATTCTTTGACTGTTTATATTTGGCTGATACGGTATTTTTTTTATTGATGAATTCCCTGCCACCTGTACATTTGATCTTCTTGTTGGAAAACTTAACTGGAAAGGTGAATCGAATCCTTAACAGCTGCACAAAATCTGGAGTATTTTCTGCCTTCTGTCATCTTTGTTCTCCATCAAGTCTTCAACAAATGTAATCCACATTAATGAGCTATGGACAAGTTGAATAGTTCATCTTTGGCTTTAAACAGTTGATTGCCCAGAAAATGAGTAACCAATTCCACCGGGCCAAAATACTTCAAACACAAAGTAGAACTTTGATACTGATATAATTAATTATGTTTCATCTTTATAATCCACCCTTGAAGCATTTGGAAAAAACAATATCGGATCTGTGTAAAAAGAATATCTCTCTGCCCACTCTTGTATTCTATTGCAGCAGTTTCTCAACAAATTCCACACTAGCATTTCTGGTGTTCTTAGATGAGTCCAAAGTCATGGCCCAAGAACCCCTTCCTTTATCCATAGTCCAAATTTTGACAGTTGCATCCCAAGATGCTGTAACTATTTGTTGGCAAGAAGATTCCATGATTTGCAGACATGAAACAGTATCGTCATGGACTCTGACCTTTGCAAGAGCATGACCATAATCTACTAAGTAGACATAAACACAATTATCAAATGATCCTGCAAGGACAATAGGATATGAGTCCATGCTGTTAGCCAAGGCAAGAGAAGAGAGTGGTAAATTTCCAAGTTTGGTAGAACGCAGTTCAATACCATCTGTAATAGAGTAAACCTTGATAAAACCATCTCTGCCAACAGAAAACATTGTAAGTCACTCTGATGCATTCTCTTCAGAAAGGATGATCGCACAAGCAGCTCCTCTATGCATCTTTAGAGATCTTGGCTCTAAAAAACGTTGTCGTAATCCATTCATGCAAATGTTGAGAAACATGCTTACATTCCAGAGCTTGTCTATGTTTAATAATGAAATCATCAGCATCATTTTCCCATGGTGACAATATCACATCCCCAACAGGATCTCCTCTCTGTCGTGTTCCAAATTTCAAGTTATCCCTTGTGTAAATGTCATTCAAATGCTCAGGATGGAAAATCCTGCAAACCCTGGGGCAGGGCTTTTCACTCCTGAAAACGAAAATTCAATAGCACATGTCGCCTTGGAATTAGCTGTATAGAGAGGAGAGATATGATCTTGAACAGAACGATCTGGAGAAGATTGCAGGGGAAATCGAAAATAATGCTGAGAGGATCTGGACAAGAGCTCTTTTTTGTACAGTTTACGGTTAAGGAACAAAAGGCCTGTCCATCCCAGTGCTGCAAGCGATCCTTTCATGCAATTGCTTTCCCAGTAACACCCTTCCATTCTTGAATCAGGCACCAAAGGAGATTGCGAAGAGCAATTACCCAGAGAATGGCATAGTAAGCAGCAATGATATATGATTAAGCATGAATTTACTTCCTAATGCTTTGCTCTATGCGATACCATATATAACACGAGCATCAAATGGAGGGACGATCAGTGCAATATTTCTTCTGTTAATTTCTAGAATCCTCTTCTACAACCATTTAAAACAATCCCGAGGGTAGTTCCCTTTCAATTATTAAGCTAACTAAAGCCTGAGAACCATAATCTGCAATAGTGACAGGAGATGTGTCCATCTTAGCTTGAGTATCTATTTGTTAAAGACTCTTCTGAACTGACTGGCATAGATGAGCTACAAGAAAGGCGGCCTTAGTTATAATGGAAAAATATTGTTCGTATTCTCTGATACTCATCTTCGCTCAAACACAAAACACAATCCAGCAATGCA
Organism: Pseudotsuga menziesii; assembly: GCA_001517045.1. Classification (NCBI taxonomy): domain Eukaryota; kingdom Viridiplantae; phylum Streptophyta; class Pinopsida; order Pinales; family Pinaceae; genus Pseudotsuga; species Pseudotsuga menziesii. The sequence continues at coordinate 251,901 of LPNX010183296.1, forward strand.
TAGTTGAAACCATTGGGGCCTAGTCCATGTTCAGCCATGACATCTGGGATCTTGATTAGATCCTTAATGTTGACAGCAAATTCAAAGCAAAAAATCATTTGTGGGATCCAAGTTGATCACTGCTACTTTTCTGCCAAATGTAATTTCGCTTTCCAAAGCTTGATACAACTGTTCTGTTTCCTGTAAGGGCCACCTATCAACACAAAGACATATAAAAATAACCATCTGTCATAATAATATCTTGTGTAAGGATCTTTGTACCACTGATAAATCTCTTCAAGGTGTCACATATGAAGTCACTATATAGCTTGACATTGGAGCGTATTTGGAAGCACAATCTTTAAATTTGCAAATGGAAACATTTTCGGCAGCTAAAATCATTTTGACAGACTGCCTTAGATGCCGAAACTGGCCTGTTTCGGCAGTTAATTAAACTTCCACAGACTTAGTTAGCTGCCGAAAACTGAGATTTTGAAATTTGAAGGCCATGACTCAGAAATAATTTTTTTTTTTGGACCCATTCTATCACCCAAAATGACAGTGGTCAATTTGGGAGATAACAGGACCCCTACTCACCTCTCGCGAGATGAACGACGACGATTACGTCACGTCTCTAAGAAATACCTTATAGTGGACAATACTTTGTACCGCCATGGGATAGATTCCATATTACGATGTTGTTTAACTCATGAGGAGGCTGAGGTTGTGCTGAATGATTGCCACAGAGGGGCGTGTGGTGGTCATTTATCTGGGCTTTCTACAGCTTAAAAGAATTTGAGAGTAGGTTATTTCTGGCCATCGATCTTTAAATATTGTGTTGATGTGGTCAAGAGGTGCCACCCTTTCCAGGTGTTTGCACGGAATATGCGCTCGAAGCCTGCCCCGTTCCACCCTATTATCACCGCCGGTCCCTTCACCAAGTGGGGGCTCAATTTTATGGATTGCAACCCAGCTTCGGCTGGGGGGCACCATAATATTATAGTGGCTGTGGATTATTTCATGAAATGGGCAGAGGAAATGCCTACAGTAAAATCCAACGGTGAGACAGCCGCTCACTTCGTATTCAACCAAATCATTACTCGGTTCGAGATTCCGAAAGAGCTTGTCACTGAACATGGCTCACACTTTCAGAACCGTATGATGGAAGATTTGGCATCCAAGTTAGGGTATAAGCAAGAGAACTCTTCTTCTTATTACCCCCAAGTGAATGGATGAGTTGAGGCAGTGAATAAATCACCTAATTCCATTCTCCAACGAACCATCGCATAAAGCAAGACGAATTGGCATATTATGTTATACCCTGCTTTCTGGGCATATCGAACCGCGGTTAATATTTCCACTGTTTTTTCTCCATACTAGCTTGTGGATGGAGTGGAGTCGATATTGCCGATTGAATGCGAGATCCCTTCGTTGAAGCTAGCTATGGAACTCTTACCAGACACTTCACCTTTGGAGGAGCGTTTGGTCCACCTTGAGCAACTTGATGAGCAGGGTCGAGATGCCTTGGTGGCTCTTGAGGTTAATAAACATCGCGTTAAGGTCCAGTACGATAATTTTGTCTGTCCAAGAGTTTTTAGTGAAGGATACTTGGTCCTTTTATGGGATCAATCGAAAGAACCCTTGGGGGCACGGAAATTTAATCCTATGTGGTGTGGTCCTTACATGGTCAAGTGTGTATTAGAGAAGGGTGCCTATGAGTTAGTCAATTATGAAGGCACAGCTTTGGCAGAGCCTAGAAATGGGCTCTATCTCAAAAAATACTATGCATGATCTTTAGCCAAGGCTACTTGTTGTATATTATTGTACAGCTTTACATAGTTAGGTATTTTCTTATCGTGATCGGGTTTGTGATTAGTTTCCATTTCTTTTGGCAAATGTCAATGGAATCTTCCACCTACATAGGATTCACGGATGGTGCAAGCCGTCACACTCAACACTCAGCCTCTACTGCTTGGGTGATTTATACTCCTATGGGTCAGGTACTATCTTCAGGAGGTGTATGTCTATAGCCATCTTCCAACAATGTTGCTAAATATAGTGCTGTTATTGAGCTGATATGGGATTCCATTTCGCATGGTGTTCTATCTCTTGAGGTATGTCTTGATTGAGAGTTAGTAGTGTCACAGCTCAATGGTTTGTACCATGTTAGAGATCTGACGTTATTGAGAAGGTTCTTACGTGTGAGATTGTTAGAACGACAATTTGACAGTATAACATATATACACATTCCAAGAAATGATAATCAAGTTGCGGACTCATATGCTAACTACGTGTTAGATTGGCATTTGTCTCATTCTTAATAAATTAATCATAAACAATTTTTACACATGCAAATAAATAAACCGATCACCATAAAAATTTTATATATATATATCAAAAATGTGGTAATACATAGTGTCATATACAAAAGTGGAGCTTTCAAAGCTTCCATCATATAATACACGGTCGTACAAGACATATACACTCCCAGGTGCCTAATCCTGTGGAGGAGGAGGGTTGTGATCATGATACGTCACTACGGCTCTAGCTAGCTACCGGAATAAATGCACCCATGTGCGTGGCACACCCACTACATGTCACTGTATGGCCTTAGGCAAGTCCTCGAATTGCGCCATGGGAACTCTATGAGGCAGTCGAATGAAGTTGGTATGAATGCTCTGGAGTGTTTGCTCCGCATCCACACCTGTGATGTCATCCCCTCTTCCCCTTCGTCTGTGACGTGGGAAGCTCGTTGGTCACCGTGATCCCACATATGCACATCAATGGTAGATGTCACTATGTGTTGTCACACAAAACCATGTCTTTTTGATTCCACATAATCAACAAAATACAAAAAAAATAAATAACTCAAAATTTTTTAAAAAGAGTGAGAGTCGAGATTCGGTACCTATCTCTCCGTATGCCGATCCTGGTGGTAATGGCATGTCCAGATCCCCCTGAAAATCTATCCCTCCATAGGGGTAGTCATCTATGGCAACAATCTATCATTGCCACCATGGAAAGAAGTCAGCTGGATATGGGTTGGCCACCCTACCACCCCCCAGTTTGCGCATAGCATCTTCCCAACACCGTTGGGCCAGATATCGAACCCCGTGGAGAGGAACGTCCACTCTAGGGTTCAATCTTGGAACACGCTCGAAGAAAAACGTGCTCAAAATGCTGCTGAACCTGAATTTCTGTATCCTACCTGCCTTACACTCACTGAGCTGGTGTTTCATGTTGCTCAGTAGTGTAGTACTCCAGTCGTATATGGTCGGTCTCATACACTCCACCGCATAGAACATCAGTGGCCGCGAGGCCTGATGGAGTGATGCTAAGCCTGCTCTCCTACCCAGCATCAGTAATATGGCCTTTTGGCCTAGCACCTATATAGCATTGGTAGGGACTTGACTCCCCACCTTCTCAGTATCTGGGTAGCAGTACACAGCTACATACTCATCGATAGTAAGCCCACCACCTAGCCCACCTCAGGAACGAAGGTTCACCGCCTCCCCTCGTCTAGATAGACCTGTGATAAAGTATATGTCTTCCACCTCTATGGTGAGAGACATCCCATCAATACGGAAGGACTCTGAGTCTGGATCCCAATAGTCTACCAACATCTCTAGCAGTCTTGGTTTGGCCCTCAAACCACCAAGACACCAAAACTTGTAGAGTCCACATGCACGAAGAGCCTGTTGAGCCATTACGTCGTCCCTTACTGCCTCCTCTACTTCACCATGCTCACGCTCTCTCCACTCTAGCACCATCCTGCAAGAGAAATTATCAGATTGTCCATTAGATTCTTGTAAATTCATTTGTGCAGCCGCATACGCGACTGTTTTGCAAATAGCCGCGTATGTACACGGTTTCTAGCCCCTTTTCCGCATATATTCATCCCTATATGCGTAAAAAGCTTCGATATCTACATGGGCCGCAGTGCTCATGTAGAGATGGCCCTTAAAACCTAATTTAACCATGAAAATCAACAAAAAATACATCAAAATGCAAGAGGAGAGCATGAGTAAATACCTGGAAGAAACGGTTTTGAATTCCGCTGGCTAGATCTCCTGGAATTTGCAGTTGAAAATCAGAGCTCCAATGGGTAAAAGTTTCAAATGATTTATAGTTTTTACTATTTATAGAAAAAATTTCAAATATTTGAAAATTTTTACCCCCTTTCCTATAGTTTTGACAGTTTCTAACCATTTTGGACCGTTTCTGACATAATTTGTGATGTAGAAAACCATTTTCAGTGCCATTTTAGCCATTGGATTGACTTGTTCATACTGATCTCAGGTATAATGTCTACACTAGCATATAGGTTAGGATCACCACCATTTTCATTTTGCATGACCTTATGACCATGTCACCATGACCTTAGGTACGAACCCACTCTATTATGTCACGGAACGTTCTTGCTGCTTTAGAAGTGGCATGATATGAGTGGTAGAGCTTCACCTTACATGGGTACCCTAGTTAGCACCTTATTTGCATTTGGTTCCCATGCCAAAGTTTTCTCCTTTAGGGTGTGGGAGTCCGTTGTATAGTATTGCTGTGACATTTCGTAAGAGCCTCATACTCCTCTTGATCTTATGCTGGCTTGTTTCCCTCCGAACTCCCCTATGTCAAGTTGTGAATGCATTATCATGAGCTTTTCCTGCCTTATTGAGCTTCATGTCGGCTCCCCTGACATTGCGTTTCAGCCATATAGCCCGAGATTGTCTCATGTCTACCCATGCAGAGCCATTTTTTATATCCTTCGCAGCTTGATTTCCCTTTTTACCGGGAGGGGATTTTCCCCCGAGTGTCGATATCCTACACATGTATCCTTGCATCGAGCATAGGTATGTTCCATTGCTTGGAACTAGTTTGTTTTCCCTTATGACACTCGTCTCCTCCTAGTTTGTAACTATAAAGCTAGTTTATTTTTTTTTCAAGCTTTTCAAATAACTAAAAAAGTCCAAAAAAATTCAAAAAACCAAAAAGCCAGACAAGGAAAGATGTTATCTTTGGTAGGTGTCGAGTCATGTCGCCTTCAAACAAAACAATGTATATCACATCCATTAGTTGGATTATTGTTTGACTTTAGGAAGTTGACTCGTTTATCTGAGTTTATCTCCACCCACCGGTTAAGCTTCCAGTCCCTATGGAGCCTCTGTTGATGCCTCCTATGTCACAGAGATGTCCCATTTTGTATATCGAGTCTATGCTACCTTCATTCAATCACCATACGTCGTTATGATCTTGTTCGAAGGAAGTTGAAACCTGTATCAACCATTCCTCAGTTATCTTGACTTTGCATGTCAGCCATTCCCGGTACAGTTACTGGTTCATGCACCTTATGATCGAGTCCTTCCACATTATACAGCTTTGCTGAGTACCTCGTGTTAGATGATGGGGGATGCCTTAATGCCCTCCTTCCAGCAGATTTCATCCCATCAACTTCAGATCATCTATTCTGGGATTGGAATCCGAGAGTTCTTTTGAGTGCCTTGAGACTTGCAGTCATCAATGGCAGGTTCTCTCTCCATCGATAGTCTTTTGGGAATACATCAATGTCCCCTGATCGATGGATCCTCTCAAGTGTTCGACCTCAACACATTTATTCACACTTGTTAGTTTTCACTCTAGTACCTTTATTCCCATTTTCATTATTGGTGGGTAATCTCGCGTCTGTTAATGGTATACATCAATGACTGGTAATCAGACGATGGACTACTATGTTCGACCTCGACACCTCTATTCGCATAGTAAAACATGTACTCGTAGCAGTTTGTGTAGAAGAATTTCCAGATTGGTGGCATCTCCTATATGCTACCTCCTTAATCGTGCCAGTGTTCATGAGATTTCAGCTCTTGTGACTTGATACCAGTATATGTCAGACATTTCCAACCATCATGGAGATTTTGATCTATGCATATTGTACGTGGCGATGACCACATATGTGATATCATGTATTATGCCTATTCATGGCCATTGTACTCTTATGTATCCGGGACTACTATATGTACTTGCAATTATATGCAGAGTTGTATTATGGTGCTATGCTGATTGGGTGGCTGGTATTCCATTTGGGATCCTTCATCACTCCACTTCTGGGATGGACTTATAATGTATTTCAGCCATCGTATGACCCCTCTGACCTCACACATTAGGGGGCATCTGTTATAGCGGATTTCACCACTCTAGGTGAATCACACTTTGTATGGCCTTCCCTTGTCCTTCTACAGACTCTTTAGACCCCATGGACCATCTTTTGTCCTTTGATGTTTCCTTGATCATCCCTAAAACCATATGAAAAATGACATACGCGGATTTTAACCCGATAACCGTGTACATATGCGGGTTTGACCCCTATAACCGCGTACATCGGGATGTGTGCATAATCCAAATCCTTTTGGAGTTTTCCTTCACATGTATCTGACTCATATGACTCCTGGCCTTCCATATTCCTTGAGATCACACTGATTCAACCATTCATTATCCCTTTGAAAGCTATATAAGGAACCCCTTGGTACATTGAAGGCATATAGGGAGAATTAAGAGCAAAGAAATTGTAGTCCATTGTTGCCAGAATTTATACTTGATTCTGCATCCCTTTGTCCCTTGGAGCACTTTTATGTTCTTCCCAAGCTTTCCTTTTGCTTGTGAGCTTGCTATCGAGAGATGGCGGATTGAAGTGGTGGAGGCCCAAGTGGGGGATTCAGTTTCTCCGGTTCACAGACGTGCCATCAGAGGTTGTATCTATCTTGTAATCTCTAATTTATATTAATAGAAATATATTTTCCTGTCCAATGATGTGTATTTGATTGAATATTTTATCCATGGGAATATGTCAAATGCTTTTACATTATTGATTATATATGCTAGAATAGATCTAACACCATGATATATAGTATGCTTGTATTGTTTACTTGTTGTTGAGGAAGTATTATATCAATCCAAGCTGAAGATTGGAAAGCTCAATGGGGATTTACTTCAACCGTTCGGAATAAGGTACGAGGTCTGATCCTTTAGTGTTAGACATTTTATTTCTATTGCATATTGGGAAAGATTGATTTCTGGAGTCAAGCTGTCTGTTGTGGTACCCCAAGCCATAGGAATTTCTCTCCGTAACACAACACTGTCATGATTTCTTACTCTTCTTGGTTTCATATCATCTTATCTCACATATTTACTTTCTACAATATTGTGTGACCTTTTATTGTAACATCTATACCCCTTCTTGGTGGACGAATATCCTAGAAATATTCATTCATCAGTCCTTGAGTCAAACTTTCCAAGGTCATCCTCATTCGTTTTAATGTAACACTCACTGCCAAATACTTTGAAATATTTGACTAAGGCTGGTCTTTCGTACCATAGTTCATAACGGGTCTTGTCCTTATTCTCTCTGAGTTGTCCTCTATTAATTATATAGATAACTGTGTATATTGATTCTTTCCAATATGCATATGATAGCTTTGCTTCATTTAGCATTATTCTAGCAGCTTCTTGGACTATTCTATTTTTCCTTTCAATGACATCATTTTGATGAGGAGGTTTTGCAATTGAAAATTATCTCTTGATTCCATGTATCTAAAAAACGCATTGAACTCATTTGAATTAAACTCTCCCCCATTGTCTGATTTTAGACATTTGATTTTCATATGTGTCTCATTTTCAACCATTGCTTTGAATATTTTGAACTTCTCTAAGGCTTCATATTTTTCTTTGAGAAATGTCACCCAATTCATCCTTGTGTAATCATCGATGAGTAACATGAAAAAATATTCTCCTTGCAAGATTTTAGTTCTTGTTGGTCCATAGAGATATGTGTGCACTATTTCCAGAGGATGTGAGGTCATATGTTCTTTTGTTTTAAAACTAGCTCTAGTTTGATTCCCATGTTGACAATGTTTACAAACTAAGTTTAGAGGTTTTACAATTTTAGGCATATCTCTTACATCTTCCTTCTTACTTATTTTGACAAGATTGTCAAAATTTAAATGTCCCAACCTCCTGTGCCATAATCAACTTTCATCAACCATACTTAAGTAACATTGATTTTCATTTTATAGGATATATACATTGTTTGAATTTCTTATAGCAATGCTGACAACTCTTCCCAAGTCCTTTTCTTGATTTCACATTTTTCTGAGTAAAAAATAAAGATGTGCCCTTGATCACATGTTTGAATTAGATTGAGGAGATTAGGCTTGAGGTTTTCTACTAGTAATACATTTTCTTCTTTGATCTTGTTATTGGCAACAGATGTTCCTTTTCCATTTATCTTGGAAGACAAATTGTCACCAAATGTGAATTTACCATTATTATGTTTTAGTTTTGTGAACTTGTTTGGGTCACCAGTCATGTGTTTTGAACACCCATTGTCTAAGTGCCATATTTTTTTGTTTTCTATTACACATAGATCAATCAACGAACTTTCCTTTTCTTCCTTTTCCCTCCAATACTTCTTTTGTTTGGTGTTTTGAGACTTAATTGCAACATTCTTCTTTATAGGAGTCATTGGGTTACAATCTCTTGCCATATTTCCATGGTTATTACATTTGTAACACTTTATGTCATATTTTTGAAGAAGTGTAAAAAGGTTATGATTTCCTTTTGGTCCGTCAGTTGATGACTGGCTTCTTGTATTCATGAACCTTCCCATAAGCTCCGCAATTTAAGTCTTTATGACCAAAGTTATTACAAGAGTAACAACAACCCAAAAAAAAATATCTATTGATATCTATTTGGTCTCTTAGGAACCATATTAATTATGTTTTTATCTTGAGAGCTTAGGGAAGCTTTCTTGCTCTCTTCCCTTTTAACTGGACTTTTTAGTGCTTCGGCATAACTTCTCTTATTTCCTTCTTGATTAGTGAAAGAGAAACATTTTGGCTTCTTTTCTTAACTAAAACCTAATCCAGATCTATCACTTGATGATCTTTGGCTATTCAGGATGTCATATAGAATCCTTGAGCTATTCTCAAACTTTGATTTGATATATCCTTCATCAATCTTTTTCTTGAATGTGCCATGATCTCTTCTTCAAGTCTCTCTGAATTCTTCTTCGAGCTGCAAATTTATGTCCTCCTAAATTCTTTTGGCATCAAGTAGTTGAGCTTCCAACTCATTAATGACATGATATGACTGTTTGTTCCTTTTTCTACATTTCTCAAATTATTCAAGAGCGCTAACAAGTTCATCTCTTAAGTCTACTTCTCCTTCCACATCTGAGTCACTATTTGAATCTTGAGTGTCTAGACCCATGAATATAATTTCAGTTTCTTCATATTCACTTGTATCTGCATCTTCACTATCTTCCATGGTGTAAACAATCTTCTTCTTCTCATAGGACTTCTTCTTGTTTTGTGTTTTACCCTCTTTGAATTTTGAAGTTTCTCTCTCATCATTATCATCTTGTTTAGGGTAAGTACATTTTGAAGAAAAATGTCCAATTCTTCCATAGTCAAAACATTTTAGGGGTAACTTTTCTTTATATTTTCCAGTACCTTCCTCAAGTTTTTTAATAAAATGAGCTTCCTCATCATCTAGGTTCTCTGATTGGTTTTTGGATGAGGCTTTAAATGTTTCTTATTTTCATGAGGATTCATTTAGTCCCATTCTCATCTCATATACACTCAGGATCCCAAGTAGTTCACCTACTGTCACAAGGTCAAGATCATCTCATTCTTCTAGGGTGGATACTTTTTAGTCATACTTCATTGGCAATGTTCTTAGTACCTTGCTAACCACTTCTCTTTCTTTTAATTTTCCTCCAAGACCTATAATAGAATTGACAACCTCATCTACTCTTAGAAATTATTCCCCAATGATTTCTGCTTCTTTCATTTTAAGGCTTTCAAACTACCGTTTATATGTCTGAATCTTGGATTCTTTGACTTTAGATGCCCCTTCATAGATAATTTTTAACTTATCCCAGGTTTGTTTGACAGTTTTGCATCGCCTAATTTTTGTAAACACAAAGTTTGTCAATCCACTCAGAATTGCATTTAGGGATTTGGAATTACCTTCATATTGTCCTTGTTTCTCTAGGTCTATAGGTACTTGGTCTCCTATTTTACACTCTTTTTCAGTTTCTGCCCAAACCTTCCATCTGAGGGACATGAAATGACACTTCATTCTCACACTCTAATATGCATAGTTCTGTCCTATGAATAATGAAAGTATGTTAGTAGTTAATCCTTCTTGTTGATCTATATTGGTTTTTAAATAGGATGTTTTGTTCAGTGGTTAAACTATGGTGAAGGAACCTACTCTGATACCAATTGTTGGATTATTCCACAATAATGAGAGGGGGGTTAATCAATATAGTATTTTTCCCTTTTTAAAATAACAAAACACATGATGAATCGAATAGTTTAAGACACAAATTTTAACTTGGAAAATTCAAAGAGAAAACCACAAATTCAACTCATTAAAAATATGAATCTACAAAGTTGCTTTATCCACTGCTACAGAAAGGAGGCAACAACACCCTGGGTTTCATCCTTCTACAACAGAAAAGGATCCCAGAACACCCTGGGTTTCTGCTTGCTACAAAAGACAAGGATCCTACAACTCCCAAAGTTTCTTTCTGCTACAATAGACAAGGATGCTACAACACCCTTTGTAGACTTATATCCTGCCCTAGTGCTGCCCTACCACGCTGGACTAAATTTTATTAGTTTGTTATAGATCTGTATTCATTTTTGGCACGGGGACTTCACTTAGTGAACATCTCACATAGCACGTGCGATCATGGGACATTAAAGAATACCCTTAATTTCCAGAGATATTGACCCAAACTCTTTTTGTTGAAACCCCCTCCAAATACTTAAAACCTCCTCCTCGCCCGTTTTTATACCTCAATCCTTATAAACCACCCTACCCACCCCCACCTTAAAACCCTCATCCCCCCCAATACCTGCAATATATTGGTTCAATTTTTAATAATTTTAAAACCCACAATATGAACTNTTGGACTCTGTCACTCTTGATCACGGAGACAAAATATTTCCTTCAATCATTCTATCAATAGATACCTTCATGCTTCCTGCAGACACATATCTTCACCATTGTGCCATTTCATTGATCACGCCTCTTCATCGATCTTCCTGTCATGAACTTCCACGTTCTCTATTTCTGCAACAATCTCGATCCATTGATTTTATATCGATATTTTTCTTGACCGTAGATCTAATCTAGGATGTGGTATGTGGATTGCTGAAATGTGACATTTCTCAAAATGTATTTCTGCGCTGTTGATCTCCTTCAAGCTCTTCGTGACTGTCGATCTCCCAAGCTGCGGGTTGTAGAGTTGTGACATTTCCCAAAAAAATTTTGTGATTCTCTACCTTCCGCTTTCCTCCTTCCACATTCCGCTGGAGGACTTCAAGTTGTGGAACTATGACATTTCCCAAAGTCTTTTCGCAACTCTCTGCCTTCCACTTTATTCCTTTGTCATTCCACTGGCAGACTTCATGTTGTCGAACTACAACATTTCCCATAGTAATTTCATGATTCTCTGCCTTCCGCTTTCCTCCTTCCTCTTTCTTCTTTCCGCATTCTGTTGGCAGAATGAAGGTTGTGGAAACCCATATTATTTTATAATTTGATTTTTCATCTTCTGCATTCTGCTGGAGGACACCGGGTTGCAAAAACCCATATTATTTTATACTTTGATTTCTTTTCTTCCGCATTCCGCATTCCTCTTTCCACTTGCTGCATTCCACTGGTGGATACCAGGTTGCGAAAACCCATATTATTTTGGACTTTGATTTCTGCTCTTCTGCATTTCTCCTTCCACTTTTTGCCTTCCACATTTCACTGGTCGATTTCAGGTTGCAGAAACCCATATTATTTTAGAGTTTGATTTCTTGTATTCTGCATTCCTCCTTCTGCTTTTTTCCCTCCTCTTTTTGCTGGTGGACTCTGAGTTGTAGAAACCCATATTATTTCATGCCTTGATTTCTCATCTTCTGCATTCCACTTTCTTCCTTCTACATTTCTTAGGAACCGTTTATTCTCTTGCGGGTTCACTCCTGACCGATGATCTATGATCAAATGCAAATTTTTGGATTTGCCCTTTTCTTTGTGCAGAAATCATTCCCCACTGTATATTTCCTTGCGGATTTAATCTGGACCGTCCAATTTTTTCATGTCACTGACTTTCCCTATCACTCGACCCTGTTACTGATTTTCCTTTGCAAATGTTGAACTCCTTTGACATCAATGATGATCCATGTAATGGATCCTTTGTATTTTACTGATTTCATCCTACTACCATGTCTATTGGTTATTCCTTTGTCATTTGTGAAATCCTTTGACATCAATGAAAACTATATCCTCAACATGTAAAACATTTGTTAAGGATTATGTTTGATTACAATGTCTGTCACGGATTTTGTTGTAATGCTCCATTTGTTGATGGTTATGTTATATTATGGTTATCTTCCTTAATTTTCTTTTCTTGGATAAGGAGACTCAATATAGGGTTCTTTAATGGTTGTATTTAGGTTCATTAGGAATTTCTTTGTTGCATTATGACATCTATCAATATTTGTGTTGCATTACAACATTCATGGATGCTTATATTAAGTCACGACATTTCTTGACGGTCATGTTCCATTATGGTTACATTCCTTAATTTTTTTTTATTGCATTATGAGATTCATTAGAAGTATTTGCAATGGTTGGGTTCAGTTATGTTTGGTATATCATTGGATGCTTACCATACATTATGGTTAGATTCTGTAATGTATTTTTTCACAATTCTATATAAACAATAAATAAAGATGTCCTAATAATTCTAATAAAATGACATGTCCATGCAAGTGGTCATAATTCAATATTCAGTTTTAAGGATGTTGCATTTACACATAACTGTTAAATAAGATTATTTTTAATTATAATTTTACTACTATAAGATAATGTTTTTTGAATTTCAAACTAATATTTGATTTATAGTTTGATTAAAATATTTTCATAATGTGACATATTCCTTGAATCATGCCACATTATTAAGGAAGGTTGACATTACCATTTGGGAATACAACTTATAACAAAACCGTTGTAAATTTTCCAGTATTACATAAGTGTCCAAAACATTAATCATAATAAATGCCCTTATGTGATATAACTATAAAGGATTGTTACAAATGAAAACAACATTCAAAATGACACATTGCAACATTACTTTGGGAATAAAATAAACCCACTTCATAACTTAGGATAAAATATTTAATCAATTTTGATTAATTTCCTACCCATTAGCCTAGATAGTTGGCATCCACTTGCACTACATAGTCAACACTTGCCAAATATACCCCAAGAATGTCCTAATCCTGATTTTGGTTGATCATGTACACTTTATTGACTTCCAGAATTAGTAATTACATGTTCATGCAAATTCTACCTTATTCTTCTTTTATCCAACTTTTCTGTTGATAAGGTAAAGCTAGTCAACAAGGAAACTACTATATTTTGTTGCCAATCCACCCACCATGATGTTCTCTCCATTTTCTAGGATTAGCATGTTTTTCCATCACTCTTGACAGCTCACTCATGATTTTTCTAATTCATGAGGTCATTGACTGATTTGGGAAGTGCTTTTGTCACCTATGTGAGTTTATCATATTTAGTAAGTCTATTTTTCTGATCTTAATGATTTTTATCCAATACAACTCGATTTTAACTATGAGGGATGTATTATTTATGTACACTATTATTCATCATTATTTAATGGAAGGATCCACTCCAATATAGTATCTATTCATTCATGTCATTCGGTCTCTTTTATTCTCTTTATTTTTCCTGTGTATTCTTGTGAGAAATATCTTAGTAGCGAGATCTATTTCATGTGCTTATTCTTAACATATTTACTCATAGCATTAGATATTCTATTTCTACATGGTATCATAGTGCAAGGTTTCTCAATATCTATAGAGTTTAGTAGCACATCAAATCTATTATCCCTCTCTGAAGAAGAGCTTAATCTAAGCTTACAAGGTTTTCTCCTAGTTTTGTTTTTGTAGGTTGCAAAAAGTTTCTTCTTGAGTGCATCAACTTAACAATATGGATTCTTATTTAGATATTATCTGGACTCCCTTTATCTATGACGAATGGAAATCCAAAATTGGCATTCTATTGCGCAATAAGGGACTATACAGAGTTACAACTAGCTTTGGAGAATGAGCCCAATGCCATGATTGATAAAGCTAAGTGGCATAATAGGTTGGATCAAGCCTATCGATTTTTTTTCCTCTCTATTTTTCATGTTCTACTCTTTCATCTAGCTGGTTTGACCACTACAAACCAAGTATGGACCAAACTTGAGTGTCTCTTTGGAGTTCAAGATGAGTTAAGAGCCCATCAGTTGGACATTGAGTTATTCTCAAAGAGTTGAAGCAATTTTGATTCTATTGAGGGTTTCTTCACCAAATTCAAGTAACTTGTTATAATTATCAAACATTGTGGGATTGATAAAAATTATGATCAATTAATCCTTTCCATTATTTCTAGGCTTGTTGTTTCTAATTGGAAAATTCCTTCTTTTTGTTCTTTCTTTGATTCAGTAACAAAGGACCAAGACAAATTGATAAATATGGGTGCTCTTAGATATTCCAAGGGAAAGGACCATGCTCTAATGGTTCAAGGAGGAAAGAATACCAAGTCCAAAGAAAAGAAAATTTTGAAAGGGAAGAATCCAAAGTAAAAAATTGAATATGAAAGTTCGAAGCCTAATGATGAAGATTCAATGAAAAAAACCAAGAAGAAAGGGAGCACATCCAAGTGTTCTTATTGTAGAAAGGGATTTTATCCGAAGAATAAATGTTTCAAGAAGAATATGGACATCATGTCTTATATTCTTGAGAATCACAACATCAAAGTTCCAGATGAGCTAGAGAAGCTTGTTGATTCTTCATAAAACAATCATAGTGCCCAGTTCCAAGGTGATATAAACTATGACTTGAGTTCCAGAGTAAAATTATTTCCTCGTGTCTCTAATATATATTAATTTTATGATATATCAGAATTATAAATATCATATCATTTCTTTTATAATCCACCTATCAATCTCCTAGATTCATCTCTCAATAATTGTGATTTTTCACTAGATCCTGACTTGTCTTTAAGCATCCCATCCTCACTCCATAATTATGATTTAGAAAAAAATTTGAAGGATGATATACATTTCATGAAATCATTCCACCATCCATACCATCTTCCATACCTTTGAATAATCCTAAGACTATACAAATTCCAACTTCACTAGTTGATTCCTCATTGGTCTCTTATGTAGTGTTACTTATATTTCATGGTTTGAAGTATTGTCTATCTTTAACTGGTTGGTTATCTATTAATTTATTCATATTTGGAATGATATTGCACATGTTTGGATATTTTCTAAACACTTACATTTCATATATCAAGTCCATTCATCATTCATATTTTTACACAGATCAGTTATCCCTAGTTGCTCATAGTTTTCCTAGTCTAGCCCTATATCCTCATGGAGTAATTGAAGCCTTTGTATTTAATGCTCCATATGCTAATATTTCTAATATATCATATTTTTATCAGTCTCATATCATATCTGGGAAGGTGCTACATCATATTGGAAAAATGACATGTGATTCACATCACAAATTTACAACTATATAGGGAATTGAGTGTGTAACAAATTGTTTTAATTTTTGTACTATTTGGGAAGGATTATGCACAAAAATCTTTTCCATTTCATATTTTGTTTTAATATCATAGTTTTTCAGCAGCAAGAAGCATTCAGACACTGATCCTACTTCATCACTTGCTGAGATACAGGTAGTCTCTCCTCTTCTTTCTTGTGGATTATACACTCTAGTGCATGATCGTGGAGTTCATGATTTATTCATCAAGTCTTTCAACAAGAATAATTTCATTCAACTCATTCAAGTGAATATAAATACATACTAACTACATGTTATTCCAATTTTTTTTCCTTGCCCTTTCTTGTGGGAGGATTTTCCCAATGTGGTTTTGTCTCTTTCCTCACTTTTCTAGACATGAATAAGTGTAAAGGATCACCATATCCTTGTTGTTGGACCCTATATACACATATATATCATCATAAATTCATACTTAAATGGGTGTTTGGGAATATAATAAACCCACTTCATAACATAGGATAAAATATTTAATCAATTTTGATTAATTTCCTACCCAATAGCCTAGACATTTGCCATCCACTTGCACTACATACTCAACACTTTCCATATATACCCCAAGAAACATTTAAGCCTAATTTTGGGTTGAATCTATCCACTTTATTGAATTCCAGAATTAGTAAGTGCGCTTTCCTGTAGATTCTTCCTTATTCTGCTTTTATCCTTCTTTTATGTGGATAAGGTAAAGCTAGTCAACTAGGAAACTGTTATCTTTTCTTGCCAACCCATCTTCCATGATTTTCTCTCAATTTTCTAGGATTAGCATTTTTTTATATCACTATTGATAGCTTACTCATTCTTTTTCTAATTTGTGAGGTCCTTGACAGATTTGGGAAGTGATTTAGCCACCTATGGGGGTTTATCGTATTTAGTAAGTCTATCTTTCTGAGCTTGCTGAGTTATCTCTAATACAATTCGATTTTACCTATGACAGATTTACTATTTATGTACATTATTATTCACCATTATTCAATGAAAGGATACACTCCAATATTCATCTCTTCATTCATATGATTCAGTCTATTTTCTCATCTCTATTTTTCCTATGTATGCTTGTGAAAATTATCTTAGTAGCAAGATCTATTTCCCATGCTTGGTCTTAACATATTTACTCATAGCATTAGAAATGTGATTCCTACAATTACCACTTAACAATAATATTGTTATTATATATTATAAGTATTTAGTAAGAAGTTCATAATTGTCTTTAAAATTGTAACAATTATAAAGAATGTTGCCAAGTCATGCAAATATGTTCAAATTTTAAGATAAATCCATATATAGGTTGAGAGTAACATTATTTTGTAATGTTTATGTACCACAATTTGTTATTCCATTCACATTTGATCGGTAAAAATTAACATATATAGTTTTTTGGGGAAATGCTTGATACATAATTAAAATAAAATTTTATGTCTATGTAAAATAAATGTGATAAATGGTTTAGAAAGGAGTATACATAGTAGAAATTTAAATATATTAGAAAGAATTATGCTTAGGGATATAATGCTGATGAAAGTATGAATTGAGGAAAGTTGAAATTTACGCTTTTAATTGCAAAAATTAAGAGCGTAAATTAATGTGGTTGTTACAGGAATTACATAGATAATTGAAAATTCAACATAACCATTGTTTTATTAATAAGATAAAACATAATCATAGACTTTCTTATTTTAGAGTTACATTGTTTAATGATGTTTTTCAAGCACATTGTTTTCTTCTATCATATTCAATTAGTAGAAAATAAAAATTTGTGTATAAACATTTAATTGTAATGAGAAATGCTAGATGCACATTTAAATGTGATTTTTATGTAAAAATGAATGGGATTAATTGTTAAACGACTGTAGATAGTATCAATATAAATATGTACAAAACATTCCAATTATGAATGCATTATCAACAAAATTATGGATCATTGAAAGTTAAAAATTTTCCTTTTGATTGCAATATCTACATATAATGCTCAAAAGACATCAAAATGTGCTAATGTATTGAGAATGAATGTGCTATTGTTAAACCAATGTTGTACACTAATTTAAGTATGTATACAAAGTTCTTTTAATTTATAGGATTGTAAGTTATGTAGTTTTGATTTGAACAAGGTATGAATGTCGGTTATGCATGAATTAATGAATATTTGTGTTCTTCTGAGATAAATAATTTTATTGAAATATGCATTTTCCATATTGGTCATCAATTCATTTGAATGCTTTGTTTTTCATTTGTTGATAGTACATTGTTTTCATAATTGTATGAGTCATTCGTAGTATAATTGGATTTGTTTTCCTTAAAGTACAATATGTATAAAATGATAGAGTGAATGAGACATTTCAAAGCAGCATACCCATGAATGTTTACATTTGAACCATAATCATAAAAATGTGAAATATTTTATTTTCTTTATAATTGTTCAATACAAGATATATATGTGTCATTTATATTACTGTAGTAAAAAACATAAGAGGATATATTAGTATAAATATCAACATAATTAGTCATTTTGTTTCATTATTTGAAAACCATAGATGTATTATTTGTACAATATAACATATGTAAAATATCATTTGCATTAAATTTGTGATGTAGACAATAAATCATCATATTATATACTAAATAATGTTTTTTTTTTTAAATTTAAGAAAAAAATAAAGAAAATAATGATATGATGCAAAAAAAAAATCAAAACGTAGTTATTCCGACAATGGTTAGTGCGGATTGAATTCCATTCCAAAAACTTCCATGGGCTTAAGCCATGCTTTATTAAATACCAAAACTTTTCAAAATTTGCACATGATGCAGAAACCAAAACATAGTTTTTCTTACAATGATTAATTTGTATTGAATCACATACCAAAACCTTGCAAGGACTAAAACCATGTTGTAGTTAAAGGGATAAAACCATTGAATGAATTCATGCTTGGAGTGAGTGGGAATAAATTATTATACATGATAATTTTGTTGCATTAATTGTTTGTTGGTATAAGCAGACAATGATTTGGAAATAATGATATTCCATCAATTCCAAGATAAGTAATGTTGCAAGTTTCCAAATCATAGTATGTGAAGAGAATTTGATCAGTCTTTCACATCCGTATAGAACTTCCCATATATCAAAGTGGTAAATAATCCGAACAATGTGTATTTTTATTTGTTGTCATGCCTTGTCAAATGGTCAATTTCAAGACTCTATCATCTTCAAAATATCCTTTTTTTGGTTGAGCCCGATGCTGACCACGTATGAAATCCTTTACTTCATCTATGTACTATATACTTTTATAATCATCATTCACAAGATATATCAGTTGGTTCCAATATATGGTGAAACACATAGATCATTTCATATGTCTTGTGTAAATTGAATGGACAGTCCAGATATTATATTCAATCTTTAATGAGTACATTTTGTGCAGATATAAGGAACCTTCCTCGGAAACTATTTTCAAATGTAGCCAATATATTTTACCTTGATAAAAAACTGCATCTTTAGGAGCAGTAGGATCACCATCAATACCAATGGTTTCTCTCCAAGGTATTTTCATATTGCTATAGATTAAAAAAATAGAACCTTCTTCATTATGTTGATGATCTACAAGTATCCATCCATGTTTTTGTTGGTCGGTGTTGCCTATGGGAAAAAAAAACCATAGACTCCTATATCAATGGCCCATTTATTTAAAAAACACTTTTTGAATGGATCTACGATGTAATAGTGCTTATGCTCTAGTAGTGGACAATACTTAGAGATAAAAATGATTGAAACAACCGTACATTGAATCGTATATCTATATTTCAGATAAGGGACATGCAACAAAGATGTATGTCCTATATGATTGATAAATTTGTATATGATGCGGTTTTGATATTGTCCCCACAATTGAACTAAAAGCTTAGTTTTATTTTATGGTACTTTGTCCAAGCACTAACAAAAGTTGTTCTAGACAGTAGTTCTTCACAATGTTTATAAATTGATTGAAATAGAATAAATGTTCAAAAAGGAACCCATATGAATATCATATCTAGAATCTCCATTGGCAGTAAACTCCAAACTCTGGGATCCATTTTCAAAGAACTAGAAAAACCATTAAAAATACATAGTTATTATCAACATAATGATAAGATTTTCATAGAATAAATAATTTAAATTAACATACAATAGTATTTAAACTAGTTACAAATAAAGTACAATTTGGGAATCGATTATTTATGAATGAAGTAAAATTCAAAAATGGACTACAACTTGTAAAAATATGTTTAGCACATCTATACAAATCCATGTTTAAATATTGTGAAATAAATACAATGATACAAAAATGAACAAACTGTACTTTAAAAGTATGTTTTCCTTCCCAGAGAATGAAAACTATGGCTCAAAGCTCCTTTTTTTCTTGGCATGACGCCATGAATTTTCTTTTCTCTCTTTTCAATATATATTTTGGTATTAGTACCAAAACCTCAAATTTCATTCTTAATCAACCGACGGTCGGGTTCATATATTATTGCATCCTCTAGTTTGTCACATATCAAACCAAAACCTGACAATATTTTCTAATACGTACAAAAATCATAAATAAATATTTTTTGTGTATCGGTTATATTGAATTTCTTCCATATCTACTCGTGAATTTTAGTCTTGTAAAATTTTCCTCTCCCAATATGGAGAACATTGATTTGAAATTGATGCCTCAACCTTGGTTCATCTATAAGGTGTTTGATGCACACAGTCGAATGGTGGTTGAATTTTTAACATCCATTTTTCTGTGTATTTAAGGCGAATCTTCTGGAATAAAAATATATATTTTATCATGAATTTGAACATCATCATAAGTAAATATTACAATCAATAACAATAGAGGAAATGTGACATTACAAATAAAAGTAGAACATGTCGGTAATAATTGAAAGATACAAAAAAAAATGTAACTCATATAACATATATAATTATTACGTGTACGGTCATGGTCTTATTTATTAAAATCAGTGCCATTTCATCTATCAATCTACCATCTAATAATGAATGTGCAAAGGGAGACCCACCATTTTCTTTAGGACATTCCTTTAGTTGCTGACATCAGGACACATCTATTTCAAAGATAAAACTCATTTAGTAGTTTATACTCAATGTCTTTGTTGTTGAGCTCATCGACGTGTTCTTTGTCAATCTGAAATCCAATAATTGATCTGCAAGATAGGCCTCATCATTTATACTTATAACAATTGGACATGTTTATTTGAATGAGAGGATTCATTTAATAGTTGAATTTATACTAAGAGTTTTAATTGTTGAAGTCATCTCCCTCGACTCTTGACATTGGAACACATCTACCTCAAAGAAAAAATTCATCTGCAAGTTGCATTTGTATTTAGGGTTTATGTTGTTGGGGTCATTTACATGACCTATGTCAGCCTAAAATCCAATAATGGATGTGCAAGGGTGACCCCGCAAATTGGTTTATCACATGTCCCTTGACTTTTGACATCGAGACACATCTATCTCAAAGATAAAAGTTTTTAATAATATAAAATTCATTAATAATCTAAATGTACTCTTTTTAAATGTAAAATTTAATTTATTTAATATACACTTTAGATTATGTTTTTTAATATATTTAATGTAATGCAAATAAAAAGAAGAAATCATAGCAAAATATGTATAAGAAGTAAATGTACATTTCAATATCTTGCAAACATAACTAAAATAATTCTAATTGAAATGATGTCAATTATTTATTTGTTTTTCTAAAATGATGCTAATTAATAAACTTAACAAATAAGTGTGTATTTCAATATCATGGATTGTTATAATTGAACAAAAAATGTTGAAAATTGTGCATTGCAACATTAGGACTAAATAATACCTTTTTAAAATATATACGATAAGTATGTAGCAAGAAGTTGATAATTGTGCATACAATTGTAACAGTTATAAATAATGTTGTAAAGTCATGGGAATGACTTTAAGTTTCAAGATAAATCCATATAGAAACTGAGAATAACAATCTTTTGTAAAGTTTGTGTAACATAGTTCGTTGTTCTTCACATCCAGTTGATAGAATTAAAAATTTGGATATAGAGTTCACTTATTAGGGAAAATGTTTAATAGACATTTAAATATTCAATATTTATGTAAAATAAATGTCATAAATGGTTAAAGGACTATACATATTAGCAGTTTCAATATATTAGCAAGCATTTCATTTAAGGATGCAATATTGATAGAAGTATGGATTCTAGAAAGTTCAAATTTGGCATCTTAATTGCAAGACCTATAAATAATGTTTGCAACACATTGAAATGCCAATAATTTATGTACTACTTATACATAATTATTCTAACACATGGAAATGCCAACAAGTTTGACATGAAACTTGTAGTCTTTGGACTCTGAATGCATAGAAAAATATTGTGAAAAATGATTATTTTTCAATTAAATTAGTAAATTAGAAAACAAAATCCCACTTTTTTTGTCGTAATGTAAACTTAATGTATAAAATATTTTCAATATTAAATAAACTTCCATAAACGATCCTAGCTTTCTAGTGCGCCTTGAGGATGCCATTGTAGGTGTAAGCTGAAAATTAGATAAGACGATTAGAAATGAGATTTGTGTTTAACATATAGAAACAATGTAGGTTAACATATGGGAACAATTCTTTTTTTTTTGCAAGAATTGTATGAACCAACCTAAATAAATAGAGTTTAAACCCTATATATTTGTCATCTCTTTAGGTGTCTTGTAATCAATAATTTTTACTACCAATCAAAATACAACCAAGTCGACTTCAACTTGTTAGGATTATAATGAGCAACATTAACATAATAATGAGAGAAATAAAAGAGACATGAAACAATTCAAGATGATACACAATATAGCCTAGAAAGCCCATGCAGAGAAAAACAATACCAATGAATATCTTGATTACATTCCGAAAACCGACCATCCGAGCCAAGTGACATAGCCATCGCTCACCTCCAAGCCGCATTACAATGGAACCTCCTCAAGCCTTATAAAGGATTCATCACATGCAATGCATGGGACAATACCATGGGATATAAGAAACCATGTTCTATACCTAAACAACCTTTGACTCAATCCCGAGTCAAGGCTAACCCTAACAATCCCCCCATTAAACTTGACTTGGATTAATCACCTAATACCATCAAATTTTTGTTGAGGTATCGTACATACACCCCCTTATCACCTAGGTTTATGTCCAAACTTTATGAGTGAGTTACTAGGGGTATGCATGACTTACCAAGTCTTACATCCATATGCCCATTTACATGCAAAATTATCCATTACATTATTTTTCATGTTTCTTCATGGTGACTACACCAACACCATTCATTGCTTCGTCCTCTTGCTTTCCATGACCACTTTCTTGTTTGTCCACTTGCTCGTTTTCTTCCTCTTGCATTCAACCAACTTGTCATTGAAGTCCATATAAAAAGAATCCATCTACCGGATTACATGGGTCCCCAGTCACTATAACCACCAATTCTCTATTAATTCTCTTCACATACATGGCTCATCAATATTGGTCCCAAAACCAAGATTAAACCATCTCACATTTCTCTTACAATCAAAGACTCAACCTCTCAGATCCACATAAAGCTAAGCTACGACTACACCTATCACCCTTGTACCTACCTAGTGGTTTATTCCACACTTGATGCAACATACCTTATATGTTCATAAGAGGGATACCTTGTTCTTTTAGCACTCGGTTAAATCCATATTTTAACCAGGAACAAAAACATGGTGAGGTGTCGAGTACTACTGATCATGCACCCCACAATACAATATTAAAAATCAAGTACAAAAAATGTAAATTAGTTAGCATGCTTCCACTTTACACATATGTGTTTAGTGCTACCATTTAAGCACATATATACCTTCTAAATGTGGTGACTCTTCCTTCTCTTAAATCTTGGTGACCTCCACCAAAAATGTATGCATTTTTCCCTAGCAGAAAATTAGTGTGGACTTTGACTTCTGTGCACAAAAATGTAGGAAAGCTAGGGTTTTTGGGCCTTGTTGTTTTCCTCTTGCCAAACGCATCTTTCAAGATCGCACCCACTAAATATCTTAGACTAGACGTAGATGGAGACAACTCTTCTCACTTCATAGATATCTGCGTCACCGTGAGCTCCTATGATTAATTTCTTGGAAACGTTGGTTCTTTCTAGTGGAAACTCCCTTGATGACTTCTATGCAGGAACTTAAAAAACTAGTTCACCCGATCAAATTCTTCAAGGTTACTACAACAATGGTATTGGATCTATCCATTAGCCTCCACTAACTACCTCTACTTGCACATGCATCCAACTAGCCCTGCCTCACACTGCCACTTCTACATTCATGCTCACGCATTCCTTCCCATCAACCATCACCAGATCTGCTAGCTTGCAACATCTACTTCCAGCGTCCTCGTGCGACCTCTCCTGTGGGTTCACAAATTCTCTTGCAACCGCTTTCAAGCTTCACCATTCACAAACTTCCCATGCGTTGCTTTTTTTTTTAAACGTCAATAGAAATATTAAGCATGATCTCCTTGATCCAACAACTAGGGTTTCTTTCTATGACCAACTGGAGGGTGATCCCTACAAAGGCCCATCGTGGCCCGTCCACTAGATCAAGAAATTACTCTAGGATATTACACCTACGTCTAGTTTTTCAATGGCGGTAGTGGGTGGGGGTCTTCAAGGAGTGGCCTCCTCTCATAGGAATGGATCCATGCCTTCTAATCATAGCTCACCAAAATGACTTTTTTTTTCACGCTGTACACAACCTATGTCGATATGATCNGGGGGGGCTTCAAGGAGTGGCCTCCTCTCATAGGAATGGATCCATGCCTTCTAATCATAGCTCACCAAAATGACTTTTTTTTTCACGCTGTACACAACCTATGTCGATATGATCCACAAATCCAGTGAATCCCTTCACACAGTTATTCTTTGCATGGGAAGGCTTAGCATATCTTTGCTTCACGTTCTAGATATTTTAAAAATATGGCCCCCCCTATAGCTCTCCTAGGAATTCATAGGTATCCTACCAACAGTTTGCTTCCTTCACACAAGCTCCTGAGATCTGATACCAATTGATAGGATTATAACAAGTAACATTAACATAATAATGAGCGATAAATAAAATAGACATGCAACAATTCAAGATGACACACAATATACCCTAGAAACCCCATGAGGGGAAAACCAACGCCAATGAAAATCTTCATTACATGGCCAAAACTAGACATCCGGGCCAAGTGAGCTAGCCACCACTCACCTCCAAGCCACATTACAATGGAGCCTCCTCAATCCTTATAAATGATTCATCACATGCAATACTATGGGACAACACCATGGGTTACAAGAAACCATATGTCCAAACCATGTTCTAGAACTAAACCACCTTTAACTCAATCTCGAGTCAAGGTTAACCTCAACACAACTATAGTAATAATGGAACATGCAAATAGATATGTTTCTACAATAAGAAAATCAACTCATCGAGTTGCTTGGTATATTTCATGGTTATGTTGAAATGGATTACAAGTGTTGTTATTCTTTCTTCTGGATTGTAGCAGATGCACTTTTGGCCATCTTTACATACGTTTCAAATCTAAATGACGGTGATATTCGTAAACCATTAATGGATTTGACTCTTGAAGTTGCTATGAAAGTTAAACATTTCCTCTCTCCATTATGGATATCAATTGTTTCCTTTTGTAAAGTTAACCCTTGTGATTTGTGTATGGTGAGAGCCCAAACCACACACAATAGGATTTGCTTGCAATTTCCTCTACAGATAAATGTTATTGGTACAATATTTAGATACCTAACATACCATGATAAACCAATGTAATTATCAAAATATAATGTATTGTACATTGGTAATTGTGGTGGTTTAAAGCCTTCAGAGAAAAAAATGCCTTGACTTGTCCCATGTGCTCCACTTACTAACCTCACTTCCACCCACAAGTTACATGTCAACATGATTCATTCACCAGGACATAAAAGGACTTCTTGTTGAATTTGCCCATCATTAGCTTCATTGAAATATTTAATCTTTGTATGCTTAGTGATGCACTGTTCTATAGGAGTTACAAATGATTTGAGCATACATCTATTATGTATGTTTACCAAGGTGTTCATTTGAAACAAATGGATTTCAGACTTGAAAGTATTAATTTAAATAGAGTCCATTGTTTCATTTGTTCGTGACATCAGAATATTCTAATCATTTACTATTGGTTCTATATTTCTAATGTTTGTTAGCAATCGTTTAAAACTAAGTTGATTTGGATTTGTCCCTTGTTGACAAAATATTGTGTCCAATGTAACAACATTTTAAAAATCTTTCCACAAAACCCTATCGGCCATGTTTCCTACATACAATGATTTATCTATAATAGGGGGGGAATTCCCAAGTTTTCCAACAACAATCAATGAACTTCCACCAAATTGAACCGAGTTTTTTCTAGAAATCCTTCACATAGACGTGAATCAATTTGTATTAATCACCTTGTCCCTATGAAACTGATTTCATCAATTAATATGAGTGCAACATTTTCCATTTATTCTTGGAATACAGAAAGTGCTTGACAGTGTAAATATTTGAAGTCTTTAATAGGAATTGTAAGGGACGAGTGAATTCTTTTAGCTCATATGATGAGGGGCACCTACTATAGTAGGTTCTAACAATAGCAGAGGGATTTTTCCATTTCTTGAATGCTTTGTAAATTCTTGTGCGATAAAATATATAAGGTAAGACTTTCTAGTTCCAATAGTTCCTTAAATGATCATTTTTAATGGTTCTGCATTTGGTCCTTGATTGAAATGTTCAACAACTTAAAAAAAATGTTGCTTCTTGAAAAATTAGGATGGATAAATTGATGTAGAATGTGACAGATTTATTATGGATCCACTTGAATGTTCATTTTTAATGAAATTTGTTGGGTGTTCTAAAATTTTATTTGAACCTGTAGTACTATTCCAGACGTGAAACAGGTCAAATTATCTACAACCAATATTTTCATTGTTTGAAACTTGAACACTATTAGGAGGAATGAAGCAAGATAACATCTCCCAATCATCCATCTCATTGTATTTATTGCTATCCTCTTGATGTGTATCATCATTGTCTTCAAGGGTATCTGATGCCAAACGTATTCTATCGACATGCCAAGCTCAATATCTAATTATTTTCCAATTGTGAATGATAATTTTTGTGGTGATGTTGTTAGGATTATTAATTAATCCTCCCTTGACCACAATCGTCTATTTTCCTTTTCCTAGCTTAGGAGGTCATTTCCACTTTACTAGTGCATGGGGGACTCACTTGGGGCCACCTACCACTCAATGTGTCTTCCTTCATGAGTTTAGGAGCTCTAGGGACCAATCCCTATAATTTGGGAACACACTTTGAGTACCACCAACAATATCCACTAGTTGACCCTAGTCTATGTCTAGTTATGTTCAGTTATGCTCTGATTCCCATCAGCTATACCACTCTCCATCATCCTAGTTCCACTTTGCATGATTTGACGAAAGTAGGGCGCCTTTGCTCACCTAACTCAGGCAGTTAACTGGTTGTGAACTAATTCAGTGATTTGGAGTTGCATTAGTAAGATCTAGTGGTGATTTTCCCACACCTAGTTAGCTCCAGAGTCACTCCAGGTTGGTATATTCGAATCCTATCTTAGGAATCTGAATTCTCCTATTTGTAACACCATTTTATTGCATACAATATATTGATTAATTGATGTAATTATATTATTCCAATTTTGTCTTCATGTGTGTGGAATTTTTCCATGAGTAATTGATCAGTCTCTACTAAATTCTTCTCTCTCTTTTGTAGCCTTCTTTTCTCATTGAACTCATGTAGGACTAAAGATCCTATGCTTCATTAAATTTAACATGGTGATAGAGAGGGTATCTATGTCAGCTTCAAACACTGGAAACTTCCATTGATGCACCATAAGCATAATTTCCTTCCTCCCTCTAGATTCTATCCATAAAATTATAGCCAAGTGTGATGCACCTAGAGAAAGTGCATGTTGAATTGGGGAGTGTTTGAACTGGTTTGATTTCAAATTGAAGTGTTTTGCATTATTTTTATAGGTACATTCAAATATTTTCTAAAGAATTAACTGTTTTTGAAGATGTATGATGGAGATTTCGGCACCTTTGACACCCAAAACCCTCACTCCCTTCAACTATATTGATTAGAGGGATTATATACACACTGTCTTGTACAACAAGGGTCTATAAAAGGTCACCATGGGAAGAGAGGAAAAACCCCAAAATCCTCTTAAAAATTCAAAGCATCTTAACAATATCAATGAATCATTTGGATTCATGTGCATCCACATATCCAATGAGTTATTATTCCATCGTAATGGAATGAGAAATCTAAAGGAAATATGGGATAAGCTTGTATCCTTGTTTGGAAAGTAGGATGATTTAAGGGGGAATATTTTGGAGAATGAGATGATAGCACTACAACCCAACAACTTCAAAACTGTACAAATTTTTTTCTCAAAATTCAAGTATCTTGTCATGCAATGAAGTAGTGCAGGATTGAGAACATGGATGAGAAATTGGTGCTCCAGGAGACTAAAAATTACTCAATGGTGAATTCCATCCCTTGATTCCTTCACATGATCTCTAATAAAAGAACAAGACAAGATGATATAGATGGGATCTCTCAGAGCCTCTCCAAATCAAGCTATTTTGGCTGGTGAGATAAAGAATGCTCAAGCAAGGAAGAAGTAGAAAGGAAAATAAAAAAGGAACACTGATTCAAACCTAAGGAAGAGTTTGATCCAGCAAATGAAGCCTTGGGCTCTAAGAAGGACAAACAACAGAGGTTTGACAACGATGAGTGCTCCTGCTATAAGAAAGGAAACCATGCAGAGAAATATTGTATGAATAATATCATAGATCAAATGTCAAAACTCCTTAAGTAGCACAATATTTCCCTCCCTGAAGGCACAAGGAAGGATGACTCTAAAGACAAGACTGAATATCATGATGAGATATACGATGCACTAAAGGCTGGTTTTTGAAAATCACATGCCTTTCTCATTGATTCAACGGCCTCCAATCACATGCTTGCATCGAAAGAATAATTATCTTCGTTACAACTTACTGATATTCCAAGTATTCACATGGGAAATAACATTCAAATCCAAGATAAAGGGAAGGTTTCTTTCAAGTTAGAGCATGGAGTTTTCAAGAATGTACTCTATGAGCCATCCTTATAAGAAAATTTGTTTTTTGTATACTATATGACTCATACAAGCTCATCAAAGTGAGTGGTATTTGGTCCTAACTTAGTGGACATCTCATATATCTCAATTGGGAATCTTATAGAAAAGGTGTTTCAAACCATGCCTGCAATGCATATGAATTCTCTTAGTTTTTACCATACTCAAATCCAGTGCCATCTCAACTGCCATTTGAAAGGGAAAGTAAATTAATCCTACATAAACCTTTTTCATATGATAATGTTTCCATTAATGTTTTAGATTCAGAATCTGAAGCATAGGAATAAGTTGAATTAGTTTATGAAATTGAAGATGAAGTTCAATCGGATCCAGATACAGATCCCGTCGTTACCACCAATCCTATGCCTAAATAGGCTCAAAATATTATTGAGTTAGATGGGAACATAACTAGAGAGTCATATGACATGAGGGAAACAATATATCCATTTCAAAAAGAGAAATTTATGGTATGTTAAGAAATTCATTTCTTCTAGAGAGGTGCTACAAACTCCTAAAGAGATGGTAGATGATGGTATAAGGTTTGATCAACAATTTTTCTCACTAAAGAAAAAATTGGATCATGTCACTCTTCTTCCAAAAGGAAGAGGCAAAGGAAACATTTCTTCTCCTATCTGTCACTGTATTGGATGAAGGTGGATAGGTTCACATGCACAGTACTAGGAAATTGGTGCACACAAGAACCATAAAAACTAGATTACTGCTCCACTGAGATGTAGATTGCAGAAATATTTTCATAT
Source organism: Pseudotsuga menziesii (assembly GCA_001517045.1). NCBI lineage: Eukaryota > Viridiplantae > Streptophyta > Pinopsida > Pinales > Pinaceae > Pseudotsuga > Pseudotsuga menziesii. The sequence continues at coordinate 281,604 of LPNX010183296.1, forward strand.
TCAAGAATAAATTTTATCTTGATGTGAAAGCGTGGTCCTGGTTTTTCCTTCTTACTTTGAGGGTAGAGGGGTTTCCCATGAGTTTTTCCCCATTTCCTCGATTGTTAACCAATCATTTTTACATTTAGATTGTATGGGTTACACTTGGTCTTAGTTGTGAGGGAGTAAGTTGTCCAATTTAGGATTAATGGGGGGTGTTAGGATTATTAATTAGTACTCCCATGAACACCATAATCTATTTTCATTTTCCTAGATTAGAAGGTTATTCCTACTTCACTACTGTATGGGCGACTCACATGGAGGCCACATGCCACTTAATGAGCCTATCTGGATGATTTTATGAGATATAGGGACCATTCCCTATTAGGAACCCACTCTGAGTACCACTAGTAGTCTCCAATAGTTGACCCTAGTTGGTGTTCAGCTATTTTTCAGTTATGCTCTAATTCCCATTAATTAGATCACTTTCATTCATCCTAGTGCCATTTTCCATGATTTGAGAAACGTAGGGTGGATTTTCTCACTTAACTCGACTAGTTAATTGGTTGTGAACTAATTTGGTGATCTAGAGTTTCATTAGTGAGATATAGGGGTGATTTTCCCACACCGAGTTAGCTTTGGAATCAGTCCAAGTTGGTAGATTCAAATCCTAAATTAGGGATTCAAATTCTCCTATTTGTAACAGCATTGTATTGCATACAATATATTGATTAATAGATGTAGTGATATTCTTCCAGTTTTCTCTCCACATGTGTGCAATTTTTCTGTGAGTAATTGATTAGTCTCCACTAAATTCTTCTCTGTCTCCCTCTTATGTATCCTTCCTTTCTCATTGAATTCATGCAGGACCAGAGATCCTATGCTTCATTAAATTTAACAGATGCCAATATCAATGTGAATGTGAATGTTTTTGAATAGTTTATAGAGAAATAATTCATTGAGGTAAAATCATTGAAATCCATTTGAACTGTTCTTACGAACTTCACAAAACCGTGGCCATATTCAAACTAGTACAAGTTATTCTCTTGGCTTCCATGGATCTTTCTTACACTGTGCACTTAAAGAAAAATATTGTGCAGTTTCAATCAAATATAAGTGTTAATGAAATGGAGGTCTATTTATTTTTAGTTCAAGAAACCCAAAGTTCATCAATAATTTTTCATTATCTAAGTTCGAGGAAACTCTTTTGAATATTTTCCTTTCAACATCAATTGAAACAAATATATGGATACAAATAGAAAGCGGAATTTTTAGCAACATCAACTGAATGGTTCAACTGAGTTCTAGGGTTTGTTAAGGTTTGTGATTATCTGCATAGGGACTAGCCCTTAGCCGCTTACTTTTGGATCCTCCTGATTCTGATCCCAATGGCTGCTCCCTCCTTAAGGAATGCTTCAGGAACATTGTGGTGTCTCAAACTCCTCCCATATCCGACACCCCCATAGAATCTCATTTTCTAAAGTGAACTGAAGTCTTAGATGTCAAATGTTCTTCAGCTGCATCCAAACACAAAGTTGTTACTATCTCCGAAGAAGGTATCGTTGGTCTCTTTACGAGCCTTTGGCCTTCTTCTCGGGCTATTGAAACTTGGTTAGGAAATAACTGGCAGCCTTTTATCCAAGGAGAAGTTCAACAATTATTTTGTGGTAAAGGATACTTTGTAATCATCTTCAAAGAAAGGAATATTGAGACCTCATCTTCAGGAATGGGCCTTACTTCATGGGTCTTGGAGGTATGTATCTTAATAAATGCGATATTCCCTTTGATCCTAAAAGAGACATCTCCAATGTTGTTCCATTTTGGGTGAAACTTCTCCACCTTCCTTTTCATTTTTGGAATGATGAAGACCTTTGTGCAATAGGTCATACTTTGGGAAAATATATTTACAAATTAGAGCCCAAACCCCCTATGTTTTCAAGTGCCACGATTTGTGTCGATGATGATTTGGAGAAGGGTTTCCCATAGGCCATCAACCTCTCTATGGAAGGATGGAATCACTTGCAGACAGTTGATTATGAGAAAATTCCCTTCAAATGTAAAGTATATCATGAGTATGGGTACTCTGCAAAATTTTGTCCAAAAAAACAAGGAACAAAGTCGAAGAGAACCCAGGAGAAGGATGGAACGAGGTCAACAGAAAGAAAGGCATCAAAGAAACCCCCCTTCAAGAACATCCCCCAACTAACAATAAAGTAGCAGGAAACAGGTACTAGGTTCTCTCAAGTGAAGGGAATGAAGATGGAGACACGATGAAAGAAGAAAAGGTTCAAACTCCCAACGACGCTCCAGAACCAAAAGAATACCCTCCAAGAACTTCCCAGGAAGATCAGAGTGTCCAACCCCTTCCTTGTCAACTTCAAATAGAAGTAAGATTTGAAGCCTCAATGAAATCTAGAGGATCGGTAATAAGATCAAGGGAAAAGGTGCAAACAAAAGAAACACTGGAAAGTAACGACGAAGAAGTATAACCACTAATAAAAGAAGGAATAAAACCTATTAAGTTCATCATGGAAATGGAAGCAACAAGGGAAAAAGATGTAGGAAAGCAATCTAGCTTAGAGTTCTTAGTTATAAATACCCAACCAGGGAAGTAGCTCCTAGGAGATGAAGAAGGAAAAGGATAACCCAATTTAACCCCAAAAGAAAAGAATGAAGCTTATCTCCTGGAATTGCATAGGGTTGGGAGGAAAGCAAATGCTAGAAGCCATCAAAAGGTTCTGGAACATAGAGGAAAACTCCATCCTTGTCATCCATGAGACAAAAATTCAAGACGAAGACTACTTAAAAACAATGAACAAAATTTGGGCCATGAGGAGAATTTATTATGCACTCAACTTTAGAAAATCGGAACCGGTTCTTCGTTGAGCTACAAGATAAAGATAGTAAAGAAATTTTCTGGATCGGGAACATCTATGGACCCAAAAACCGAGGAAGTAAATAAGTTTTTTGGAACACTTTGGAAGACTAGAGGCATGGAAAGATGCATCTTCCTTGTATCATAACAGGTGACTTCAATGTTACCATCTCATCAGACGAAAGAAGAGGAGGCTCAAAAGTTTGAAATCCGGTCATTGAAAGGTTGGAAGAACATGTTATACAACTTGATGAGAAATTTATACTCAAGACGAGAATTCTAGCCATAAAAACTCATATTTGGTGAAAAAAACACCAAAAACCACCTCCAAATCAAAAAGTGGTGCTACCGGTAGCATCACTTTTTGGTGGGGGCTAAAAATGTAGACATGAACAAAAACAATCATTCTTGTTATTTACAATAATCTTAAAATCAAGCTCTAAATTCAAAATCGATGCTACTAGTCGCACAATATTAAAAGAAAAACATAAATATATCATTTGATCACAATTTAAAATTATATTTATTAAACCTCTTAGTGACACTATATAAAAATTGCACTATATTAAACAAAAAATATTCTATAAATTATTAGACCACACTTTCTATATAAAATAAATCAATTCTTGACCAGCGGAGCACATTGTTAAAACAAAAATCCTAAAAATAAAATAAAAATGAAAAAATTCATAAATAAATAAATAAAACATTAAACACATTATAAGCAATTAAATACCAAAAAATAATTTAAAAAAACCTCAAAATACAAACAAATTTAAAAATATAAAACATTGTTAAAAAAATTTAGAAGATTTACACTCACTTTAAAACTATAGCAAAACATTTAAAAATAACAATTTAAAAAAACACCACAACAAACGCAAAACAATTTAAAAAAAATAAAATATTTTAAATATAAAACTTAAGCTATAAAACAACACACACACACATATATATATATAATGTAAAACCATATAAATTATAAATATAAAACTTAAGTTATAAAACAACATAAAATCTAAAACATTATTGAAAAAATCAATCTTAAAATAATTTGTCTTTTGTATAAGCAATATATAAAGGGTGAGAAAGTTCTTCACTAGGCTATTCTGTCACATGTTTATAAACTTTTTAATTTATTTTATTAATATGCATTTGTTTAAAACTTATATATAGTTTTTACATGGTTTTGTTTAAAAGTTATATATTTTTTCATATTTTTTGTAACTTTAGTTTTTATTATTATTATATATTTGCTTTATCTTTTTTATGATGTTTAAATATTTTGACATGGTTTTTTCAACTTATTGTAAATTACAAAACAAAATGTAAGTTTTTTATATTCTTAATTAGATATTTTTTAATATTATATATATATATATTATAAAATATAAAACTTAAAATATGAAACAATATAAAAAATACCAAATAATATGTTAATATGCTAGTATAACAAAATATTTTAAAAAGCTAAATGAATGACGGAGTTCTTGAAGAGGCGATTCTTGGAATCGCCACCCCTTTATACTATTTTTTTTAATTATTTTGTTAATATATCTTTATTTAAAACTTGTATATGTTTTTAACATGGTTTTGTTTAAAAGTTATATACATTTTTATATGTTTTTTTTAATTATTATTATTATTATGTTTACATATTGTATGTTTTTCAATTTATTGTAAATTCAAAAACAAAATGTAAATATATGGATTATTAAAAAAGAGGTTTTTATATTCTTATTTAGTTTTATGTTGTTAAAGAAAATACAAAAGAAATTATAAGATTTTTTTCTAATATTTTAAAAAAATATATAAAATGTAAAACAATATAAATTATAAAATATAAAAGTTAAGCTATAAAACAACATAAAATATGAAAGAATATTAAAAATACCCACTAATATGTTAGTATAACAAAATATTTTAAAAACCAAAGAAAAAAAATTAAAAAGATTAAAAATCTTAAAAGGTTTTGTGGCTTTTCTATAAGCAATATATATAAGGGTTCAGGAAGTTCTGAAGGCTAGCTATTCTTTGAATCCAGCCACACCTTTATACTATTTAAACTTTCTTTATTATTTTGGTAATATGTATTTGTTTAAAACTTAGATATATTTTTCACATGTTTGTGTTAAAAGTTATATATATANATTTATTATAAACCAGCAACAACCATATTAATAAGATTAATATGTTTGGAATATGCCGAGAGGAATATATCACCAGTGAAGTTAATTTAACATTTATATCATGATTGGAGTTAACCTAATAGCTAATCTAATAGTTATCCAATATAATTGTGATTAGAGTTAAAGTTAAGCTAATAGTTGTAGAATAATTGGATTTAAACTAATAATTGTATCTAATAGTTAATTTAAAAATTAATATATCAACCATTGCAATTCAATTAAAATTTGTTGTTGGAGTTGAAGTTAAGTTAAAGTTCTATCATCATTGGACTTAACCTAATAGTTATAAATGTTTTTCCTAAATAATGTGTCAATTACTTGTATCTAATAGTTAATCTAACATCAAAACCACTTAAGTTGTGGTTGTTAAGCTCATAGTTGTATCATCGTGTTGGAGTTAAGCTAATCGTTGTATTTAGCATCAAAAAAATAAGCACCTGTAGTTGACCTACCAATAGCACCAATAGTACACGTTGAAGCAACCATAGCAGTTAGTTAATTTAAAAGTTAATATAAATCTATTGTAGTTAATAAAAGAGCTTCGAGTTATACTGACTTCTAGCTTCCAAATGGAGTTGGACTAAGCCTTATGCACATTAACTAGACTCCCAATTGGTAGGTGGAGCTCGAGTGTCACATCAGTTGCACATTACCATGCCACTAAGTGCAGTTATCACATTAGTTAAGAGGAATTAATTAGGAGTTTATAGGATTTTATTAGGAATTATACCATCACACGAACTACACTTTACTTCAATTCCCAACTGTAAAATACAGTTTGACTAATTAAATCGACTTCGAGCTGCTATATGGACTTCAACTATCACACGGACTACACACTAGCAACAACCATGCCATTAAGTTCAATTATCGCATGAGCTATTTTTTATTTTTTATAATTGTTTATAAGGAGTTCGAATGATTAATAGTTAATTTAAAAGTTAATATAAATCTATTGTGGTTAATAAAAGAGCTCTGAGTTATCCTAACTAAGCCTTATGAACATTAACTAAACTCCCAGTTGGTAGGTTGAGTTCAAGTGTCACATCAGTTGCATAATGCCATGCTACTAAGTGTAGTTATCACATGAGTTCAGAGGAATTTATTAGGAGTTTGAACTATTTTATTAGGAGTTTGACTCTTATATGACTGCACATTACCTAGGCTCCTAGATGCCAAATGCAGTTGGACTAAACCGTAAGTAATTAGTTGAAGTTAAGCTAATAGTTGTGAAATCATTGGAGTTAAGATAATAGTTGTATCTAATAGTTAAGCTAATATAAATATATTGTACTTAATAAAAGAGCTATGAGTTATCGTGACTTCTAGCTTCCAAATGGAGTTCTACTAAGACTTATGCACATTAAGTGGAATCCCAAATGGTAGGTGGAGTTCAAGTGTCACATGAGTTGCACAATACCATGCCACTAAGTGCAGTTATCACATGATTCCAGAGGAATTTATTAAGAGTTTGAACTATTTTATTTGGAGTTCGATTCTTACATGACTACACATTAGCTAGAATGTTAGATGCCAAATGCACTCGGACTAAGCCGTAAGTAATTAGAGTTGTAGTTAAGCTAATACTTGTAGAATCATTGGAGTTAACATAATAGTTGCATATAATAGTTAAGCTAATAGTTATCCAATATAACTTTTATTAGAGTTGAAGTTAAGCTAATAGTTCTAGACACATTTGTGTTAAGCTAATAGTTGTATCTAATAATCGAAGGAAAAGCTAGTAGTTGTAACTAATAATCAAATAGTTGAAGATTAATTTTAATTTTTAGAACTATCACTAACTCTACTTATCACATGTTAATTAAATTATTTTTTATTTTTTTTAAATTATTAATTATTAATTTTGGAAGACACTCATATAATCAATCTGGACAGTACAGTTGTCTCATTCTTGCCGGTAGATGAAAAAGCATAGATGGTAGTCCACCCCAAAATTCTAACATATATACACCTATCAGTGTAATTAAGAAACAAAATGTAAGTATATCAATTATTAAAAATGAGTTTTTGATATTTTTTATTAAGTTTATATTGTTTAGGAAAATGCCAAATTTCACAACTTTTTCATACTATATTTTTTTTAATATTTTAAAAATATATATACAATTTAAAACAATATAAATTATAAAATATAAAACTTAAACTATAAAACAACATAAAATATGAAACAATGTTAAAAAAAAACTAAATAATAGGTTAGTATAACAAAACATTTTAAAAACCAAAGAAAAAAATAAACAAAAACAAAATCTTAAAAGGTTTTGTGGCTTTTGTATAAGCAATATATATAAAGAGTGAGGAACTTATTAAGGGGGTGATTGAATTGCGCCACCCCTTTATACTTTCTTTATTATTTTGTTAATATGTATTTGTTTAAATCTTATATATATATTTTACATGGTTTTGCTTAAAAGTTATATATTTTATTATATGTTTTTTAACTCGTGTTTTTATTATTATTATATATTTGCTTTCTTATTTTTATGTTGTTTAAATGTTTTCACATGGTTACTATAAATTAAAAAACAAAATGTAAGTATATTGATTGTTAAAAATGAGTTTTTTATATTCTTGATTAATTTTGTGTTGTTGAGGAAATGCCAAATTTTACAATTTTTTGATACGATATTGTTTGTAATTTTTTGACTTTAATATTTTATTTTGAGATTAAATATTATGTTTTCAATACTTAATTACAAATGTATGGTATATCTTTTTTTTAAGTTTACCATAATCATCATTTTATGGAAAATAATGTTAAATAATATCATTTTTATACGTATAATAACTCAAAATACATTAAAAATAGCTGAAAATGCCTTAAAAATGGTTTGAATTGTCTTTAATTTTTAATATTTATTACAAATTAGCCCCAAAAAATGGTTTATTTAAAGGAAAAATATAAGGAAAAACTTCCAAAATGTATTTTTTTTGTCCTATCTAGCATCTAAATGTATATATTTTTCATTACAAGTAGGTACTAAATCTATTATTTTTTGTAAAATTTCAAAAAACATATTTGTAAATAAAAATTATTCTTTTTTATAAACAAAAATTTTCAAAATCGCAAAAAAAAGGCTCAAAATGAAAAATCGCACTACCACTATACATACTTTTCGAAATAGAGGTAAAAACAACTACTAAAATTAACCCTCCAAAAAAAGAGAACAATGTCGAGTTCTCATCAAGTTGTATAACTTGTTGAAGACCTTATCTATTTATGGAAACTAATCGACATAATGCCAAAAAGAGGGAAATTCACGTGGAGCAATAAAAGGATCGGCCTTGGGCACATAGAAACAAAGCTAGATCACATCCTGGTAAGTACTTCCTTCCTAAGCATCCCCGCCACACTTGAAACTAAGTTGTTAACCTATACAGTCTCAGACCACAAACCTCTCTACTTTTTTCTCTCCTACATTAGGAATTTGGATCTTCTTCCATTCAGATTCAATCCTCTGTGGTTTCACTCAGAAGGAGCTTTGATTATTATAAAAAACACTTGGAATATATTCATACCTAGCTTGCCTTGTTACATCTGGGAGAAAAAGTTGAAGAATGTAAAACCCGATCTTAAATACTGGGTCACTTTGAACTATCAAGAACCAAGGGAAAGGAAAAAAAATCTCATGAAAGTTCTAGGTATTTTGCAAGATAAAATGGAAGAAGAATATATTACCATGTACCTTCTAGATTAGGAAAGCGAGCTAGACAGAAGAATCCATCTTAGCTAGACAGGAGGAAGAAGAATGGATATTGTGCTCTAGAAATCTCTAGGTAAATATGGAGACCAAAACACCAATTTTTTCCATAACTAATACAAGGAGCGGAAAAGAAAGAACACCCTAAAGGAGATCATCAAGGATGATGGGACCAAACTAACTAATCAAGAGGAAATTAAACAAGATATCAAAAGTTTTTTTGAGAATCTCTAAAAGGAAGATGAATAAATATATCACAGGATGAGATGGTCTATATGATTTCAAACATCCCCACTCTTATTGGCAGAGAAGACTCAGAATCCATGGATGCCACCGTATCTGAAGAAGATATATAGAAGGAAATACGGTCTCTCCATCCCGATAAAGCTCCTGGGATGGATGGGTTCTCCATTTGTTTCTATAGGAAATGTTGGTACCTAATAAAAAAAGACCTAGGTAGACTACTAACCTGAACCCATTCCAAAGGGAAAACCAGTGGTGATACTAAATCCACCTTTCTTTCTCTCATCCCCAAAGACCCTAACCCCTCATCCATCAAGTTTTTTCAACCCATCTATCTTTTCAATTCCTCCTACAAATTTTTTTCCAAGATAATTTTGCTTAGGGTCAATTCTCTCATCTTTAACCTCATATCCCCCAACCAAGGAGGGTTTATTTTAGGACGAAAAATCAATTAAAATATACTTTTAGTTCAAGAATCTATTCACTCCAGTAAAAAAAGACGAGAAGCAGGTATGCCCATCAAATTCGATCTTGCCAACACCTTTGATAGAATAAGACATGATTTCATTTTTTTGGTTTTGAAAAAATATGGCTTCTCCTCTAAATTCATCTATGTGATTCAAGCATGCATAAGCTCTCCTTGGATATCCCCTCTTGTCAATGACAAACGAACCGACTTTTTTCAATCCAAATGAGGAATTCAGCAAGGTTTTCCCTTATCTCCCTTCATGTACATCCTAGTTGTAGAATGTTTGAGTAGAATATTATATAGACTCCAACTAGAAGGAACTATTCCAAGAATATTATTTTCAAGTAGAACTCAATCTATAAACCATGATCTCTTTGTCGATGAAACTATCTTCCTTAGAATTGCCTCCCACCGTATTTTTAGAAAAATCAACCTCTCCCTTGATCTCTTTCTTTGCACTTATGGGAGCAAGGAAAACCTTGACAAATGTTGGTTATATGGCTAGAACTATAACACTAAAACTTTCACAAAAATATCCCATATTAAGGAGATCAAATTCAACTATGATTGGACTCGTTTTAGCTATATGGGCATTCCCATCGTCAAAAAATCTACCAATTCCACAATGTGGGGACCTATCATTCGAAAAATAAAGAACAAATTCCATTTCTAGAGGATGAGATGGCTAAATCTAGATGGGAAAACCACCTTAATCCAATCACTCCTTTACTCTTATACAATATACTCCAGCACAATCACTTTGGATCCAAAGTTTGTTATGAACAACATCAGCTTGGAAATCAGGAAATTCTTATGGAAGGGTGGGAAAGTTCAAAACAAAAAAATCCATCTTGTGAAATGGGACACGGTCAAAGAATCTATATCCAAAGGTGGTTCAAGGCTGATAGATCCAAAGTAGATGAACAAAAATCCCTTGGATCGAAACTTGTATGGAGGCTTGTTATAGGAACTACTGCATTTGAACAAAAAATACGACGAAATCAACTGACAGGACCCTGAAATTTGGCCTTTCTATCAGATTTTACTTAAGATAAAATGCATTTTTTTTCATAGTGTACCCATACCCGTTGGATTATCAACTTGTCATCCTAGTTTTGAAACCAAATAGACAATGTTGTCTGATTTTCGACATGAAATAACAATCATATATATAAATCTCGTGGATCACACATAATTAGGTATACATTTAGAGCCAAGGATAACTCCTGGAGGGGAGAGGAGGTCCTAGATTTACTTGCTGAATAGTTGGAGCTAAGGTAGGATTGAAAGAAATCCCTCGAACCAGATACTATTTATTTATTCCTTCCCACCACTTGAGCATCACCTTCTTGTCTGAGCAGAGGTGAAGCACCCATGCCTGCCTGGATTTACAAACAAGCTCGATCAACTTCTATGGGATCTAAATCAAGAAATAGACATGGGGCCAGTGATGGATGGAGATAGAGCTTCTAGGTAAAACCAAAATTGAATTAGTGGTAAACAAGCTCGATCTAGAGAGATAAGGCTCGAATCACCTAACGTTACTTAGTGGTTTGATGGGTTCGTAGGCATATGTTTTCTATGGAAGAAATATAGGTTCAATACATATCTCTATTCATTGAATACCCATTCATTTTTTGGATTTTCAAGACATTAGCATACATTCTTTTTAATTTTATTTGAAACTTGGTTCCACTGTAGTGGGGTTGAAAACAAAACAGGGAATCATACTTGCATTGGAGAAGTGCATCACATCACCTTTGTTGGTTTGATTCTTTATTGAATCCATTTGTTTGCATTCTATGTCCATTGTTCTAATACTAATTATAGATCCACAAAATGAAATATGATATAACCCTGAACCCTAAATTTGTAACCTAAGTGTGGACACAAACCCTAGAAGACTAAAGAGACCTGACTTATTTAATCGAAAATTAACATTATGCTAACCTCTGTACTATTTGAAATTCCTATTTAAATTCTTGGACCATCAATAATGATAACAATGTTGAAAGGTTGAGTGATGGCAGAGGTATGCATCACAATTTTCCAAGGATAATCCTAGGTAGGGAGGTGGATTTTATACTGTTCTTCATGAGCATAATAGAAAGACGTCAAATAGTGTCAAGTGGTAAATGAATCGAGCTTTCTTCATAGAGATCTGAGTTTAATCCCAAATGCTTCTAATTCTTGTGCTATCTTGTGATATTATAATTACGTGAGCCTGTGGTTTGTCCTAGCGGGTATTTTAATAGACAAGGTCATATAGTATCCCGCGATACGACTCTACTTCATTTGTGATCTATGCTATGAAATCTCCCAATCCAAGTCTCTTTAGTTTCTACTCCACTAATAAAGTGACTTTTAGGCCCTTGTTCATATTTACCTAGTCCTCCAGTGAACTTGAATTTGTTGGATATATTTACCACCATACACATTCATTTTGGTCAATTTGGCCTAGTTAAACCACTATCCTAAGTTTTATTGACTTGATTGACATCAAAGGAGCATTGGATGACATCAGCATGAGCACACCCATGCCTACCTTTAGTCAAGGAGGCTAACTTAGCCTTCTCCTACATTCAGGGAGGCTAAGTGGAGCACTCCAAGGGTGATCTAAGTGTCATTAATGCCCCATATTGCTAAATGATAGTTACAATCAGTTAAATAGAGTAGTGAAGGCACCTTCCTTCATTAAATTGATTACTTAATGATCATTAAATGAACCAGAGACAACAAGGGCGCCTCCAACAACTTTTGATGGTCAGTTACACTTCAATTAACCTCATCAGGGTTCATTGGAATCATTAATGTGCTACCACTTGTTGGTTGGATTGCAGTGACATGTGTCTGAGCTACTTTTAGTTAGAATCAGTCATTTATTGTACCTCGACTTCAGTTAGGGCTCAGTTGAGTCAATTAGGGTTTTGATCAGTGGTTAACTTGAGTGTTGCGTGTGGCTTACATTTAGTTAATCTAGACTCACTCATTCAATTTGAATGACCTCCTTGGAATTTGAATTTATTTGGAATTCATGCTTCTAGCATGATCATTGTATTGTATTATTCATTATTCATTTGATTATACATAGCTGCTACTTCCATTGTAGCACGATTTTGCTAATTTTATGATTATCTGTCTGTATTCTTTATGAGACTGTGTTTTCAGTTCCTAGAACACTATGACAAATTAATATGGTATCAGATATCATGACGAGATGAAGCTCATATCTGTCAAAAACAAGGTTTTTGACAAATCTTGCATCAAAATTGAGCAATAGCTCAAAAATCTAGCACCACACCAGAAACCAAGGCTTACAACTTAATACCCCAAGTAAGGAAATTGTTGTTCAAGTTTGCTTGATTGACTATGTTGGGTGTGATGAAAGACTAAAATGTATAGGCTTTATGACCTTATGGTGCCCCTTTTGTTGTGATTTTCAGGTTTTAACAGGTGAAAGCATTCGCTCCAGTAGATTTAGATGGCTTCTTCCGTAGAAATATTGACTCCTTTCAATTTCCACTCATGGAAAGGATACATGGAGATCCAGCTACATGCCAGAGGACTCTATAGGGTCAGTATCGACACTGAAGAAGAGCCTACTTCTGTGACAGATAAAGCTAGATTCTTGAACAAGAAGGATGAATCATTCAGATTATTGTGCCTCTTTGTTTCCTGGGATCTTCTTTTCCATCTTTCGGGATTGAAGACTCCAAAGGAAATTTGGGACAAATTGGAAACTGTGTATGTAAATTAGGATGATTTGAGAGTATACCATCATGAAAATTAGTTGATGTCTCTATAGCCTTCCAATTTCGAGACCTTGAATGAATTTTTCACAAAGTTCAAGCACGTTGTCTTACTGTTGAAGCAATGAAAAGTGGAGAAGGAGGATGATCAGCTCATCCTCACCATACTCTCCAAACTTAGAGCTGATTATTTAGTTTTGGTCTCTACATTTCATGCGTGGAAGCTCACAACCCCTGGATGGAAGATGCCTACACTCAATACCTTCATTGAGTCCCTAACAAGTGAACATGATAAGCTTGTCTAGATGGGAATCATCAGATCCTCCTGTGATCAATCCCTCCATGTATCGAGGCCTAAATATCTAAAGGGTAAGGGAAAGCAGTAGAAGAACCAAAAAAATGAATTTCAAGATCCTAAGCATAAAGTTGTAAACCTGTAGCATGATGAGTCTTTCAGCTCAAAGAAGAACAAAGGAAAAGGGAAACATGGAAAGGAAAAAGTCAAGTGTTCATACTATGGGAAGGGCTTCCACCCTATCCATGCATACATGAAAAAGAAACTTGATGAAGCTACCTCTCTCCTTGAGATAAATCACATCAATATTTCAGAAAGCTTTCATAGGATAGATCAACAAGATTGAGAACCAAAACATGAAAGAGGTCATGCCCTCATGGCAATCACTTCGAAGTCCAAAGCACTCTTGATAGATTTTGGATCTTAGAACCACATGATGGCTGAAAAAGACTCCTTCTCATCTTTGGAGATCAGCAAATCCCTTCCCATCCACATGGGAGATGACTCCACCATCATTTCAGAAGGACATGGTACGGTTGATCTTGAGAATGGCTATTTTTCAAATGTTTTGTATGTACCATCTCTGGAATCAAATATTTTGAGTGTCTATCAAATGCATGGGGACTTCACTTAGTGAACATCTCACATAGCACGTCCGATCGTGGGATATTAAAGAATACCCTTAATTTCGAGAGATATTGACCCAAACACTTTTTGTTGCAACCCCCTCCCAATACTTAAAACCTCCTCCCCACCCCTTTTTATACCTCAATCCTTATAAACCACCCTACCCACCCCATCTTAAACCCCTCATCCCCCCAATACCTGCAATATATTGGTTCGATTTTTGATAATTTTAAAACCCACAATATGAACTAACGTGATAGGATATTGGTCAANTGATCAAATGACACATACGGGAGTGCCTAAGAGAGTATCCTTCAGCCTGAATGATGTAGATATCATGGAACTTGCATCCGAGAAACTTGTTGCAAAGGCCTTGCAAACCATCATGCAAAATCCTATGAGTTTTCCCACTTTGTGGCGGATGCAAATCCCACCGCACTGTTGACTCATGGAAATGAAGTTAGTATACTATGGCATGAGAGGTTTGGCCATCTCAACTTCAAATACTTGCAGAAATTATAGAAAAAATCCATGGTTGAAGGCCTCTCGGTCATCAAGGAAACCACTAGAATTTGCAAGGGTTGTGTTGTTGGAAAGCACCCTGAGCACAAGTTCGATAGGGGGAAGGAAATCCAAGCTACATGGATCTTGGTATTGATACATTATGATATTAGTAGTCCCATGCCTGTCACATCCATGAATGGATCAAGGTATTTTCTGAATTTTATTGATTATTTTTCCAGGTACACATGGGTCTTCTTTATCAAAAAGAAGTCTGAAGTTTGTGAAAAATTCACTGAATTGAATGCCTTGCTTGAGAATGCATCTGGCCAAAATATCAAGATCTTGAGATATGATAATGGTGGGGAGAATTTCAGTAATGAGCTGCTACACATATTCTGCCAAAGTGGTATTCAGTTCCAGCTTTCAATTCCCTACACTCCCCAGCAAAACAGTGTAGTGGAAAGGAAGAATCGGTTTCTCAAAGAGATGACCACCTGTATGTTGGAATCAAAGAAGTTGGCTACAAATTTGTGGGCTGAAGCCATACATGCTACAGAACATATTTATAATAGAGTTCCACACTCATCCTTGAAAGGGAAGACCCATTTCAAGGCATACTTCGGACACAAGCAAGATGTGTCGAACCAGCGGGTGTTTGGGTCCACTGCATGGGCCCGAATTCCACTTGATAAAAGGAGGGCTTTGGAACCGCAAAGCATAGAATGTATGTTTATTGGGTATCCTGATGAATCAAAATGTTTCAAGCTATTGGATATCAAAACAAAACATATCATCATCAAAAGGAGTGTCAAGTTTGATGAGCCTATTCAGGAGGTGGAACTAGTGAAGGAGAAAACTATTGAATTTCCTTCCTATTCCACTGAATATTTGGATGATGAAATTGGGGGCGATGACCCTGATTTGGATCCTTTGATTTATGATATCAGTGTATATCAAAAATCTAACTCTGAATCATAACCTGAAGTACAAAATCATCTCCCAACATGGGCCTGACAGACACTCTCCTCCGCAGGAGATAACATTGGAAATCTGGATGATCCAAGGAGAACCCGGTCTGATTTCCAAAGAGAAGGTATTGCACTGTCTTGTCCTAATTATTTTCTGTCCAAAACTTGTTATTTGATGATAATTTCAGACCCAAAGTCCTACTACCATGCTCGGAAGGATCCGAGATGGAAAATTGCCATGGATGAAGAGATGAATTCTCTTCAGAAAAACACTACTTGGGAGCTAGTTTCTTTTCTTCCGGGAAGGAAATTAGTTCAATGAAAGTGGGTGTTTAGAACTAAGGTTGTTGTATATGGAAGAACCTACAAATATAAGGAAATTCTGGTGGTAAAAGGTTTCTCTCAGGTCCAAGGTGTGGACTTCCATGAGACTTTTGCACTGGTTGCAAAAATGGACTCCATCCTCTTAGTTTTGGCAATTTCAGCATCTAAGCACTAGGAAGTGCATCATATGGATGTTAAGTCAGCCTTTATACATGGAGATATTCATGAGGATATATACATGAAGTATCCTGAGGGATACATCTCTGATCCATGTTTGGTTTGCAAGCTAAAGAAGTCACTATACGGTTTAAAACAGGCCCCAAGAGAGTGGTATTCCAAGATGGATGCCTTCCTTCTCTCGCAAAACTTCCAAAGGTGTAGATCAGATCCAAATGTGTATATAAAGCAGTATGATGGTAATTTGATTATTTTTTTTTTATATGTTCATCACTTACTGATCACAGGTAGCACAGTTGCTTCTATTTTAGTCATCAAAACTACTCTCCATAATGCATTTGAAATGAGCGATTTGGGGCTCTTAAAACAATTTTTGAGGCTCGAAATTGAGAAAAATTATGATGGGATAATGGTCACTCAGTCCAAATACATACTAGACCTGTTATTCAAGTTTAACATGGCTGAATTTAGCCCTGCACTATTCCCTTTCCTTTCAGGGATCAACCTTGAAGAAGGAAAAAGCACACCTCCCATGGAATGCATTATTTATCGACAGCTGATTGGTAGCTTGTTGTACTTGACTCATTCTCAGCATGATATCTATTATGCTGTGAATTTTGTGTCAAGATACATGAATAAGCCCCATGATATTCATTGGAAGGTATCCAAGAGGATCCTCGAGTACATTCAGGGAACCAAGACCTATGGCATTCACTATGCTGTAGACTTCGAGCTAGAGCTAGTTGGATACATAGATTCTAATTGGGTGGGTGATTCTATTGATCAAAATTTAAATTTTGGATATTTATTCATTTTTGGTGGTGACCCCATTTTCTGTTCTAGCAAAAAATAGGCCGCCATAGCATTGTCTTCAGCAGAGACCGAGTATCGAGGAGCGGTGAATGCTTGCATCCAACCTGTTTGGTTACAAGGAATTCTTTCAGAGTTTGATCTTGGTATTACTTTGTCCACTATCCTCTTTTGTGACAATCAAAGTGGTATTAAGATATCAACATATCCAGTTACCAGGTAGAGGACCAAGCATGTAGAGATACACATGCACTATATCAGGGATCTAGTGTATGACAGGACCATCATTCTGCAATATTTCCTGGCTGATGAGTAGATTACAGACATATTCACCAAGATATTTTCAAAAAATAAGTTCACTTACCTTTTTTCACTGTTGGGGGTGAGTTCTTCAAGGTGATCCAACTACTTTCAGTGTTCAGCTTGAGGGGGGGTGGGTTTCCCACTGGGTTTTCCCTCCTTTCCTGACTTGCTTTGTTTTTTGAGAATTGTTTGTATTTCATTATTGTACAAGGTGACCTATGGCCTTAGTTGCTGGGGCCCTAGCATTCTTATGCACTTTATGTTTTCTACTCCTCCTTAGTATAGCTTAAGGGGGGGTGTTGGAGACATTTACCACTATACACACTCATTTTGGTCAATTTGTCCTAGTTAAACCACTATCCTAAGTTTTTTTGACTTAATTGACATCATAGGAGCATAAGATGACATCAGCATAAGCACACCCATGCCTACCTTCAGCCAAGGAGGCTAACTTAGCCTTCTCCTACATTCAAGGAGGCTAACTATGATGTCAATTAAGTCAATAACGCACTCTAGAATGAATATTCTGGGGGTTAGTAGTTTTTGCAGCCTATATGGCAGAATCTCTAAACCATATAGTCATTTAGGTTTTCTCCGAATAATCCGAATCCCCCTTCTTGTGTGCTAAACTCATTATTAGATCAGACTAAAATTATTGGGGCATTCCAAGTGGTTCTTATCCTATTATAATAGTAAAGGCAGAGTACACTAATTTGTTGATATATAAAAAGAAAGAAGGTATAATTTTGCCCTTGTTGGGTCCATTGGAACAAGATTTGAATATATTGAATGGTTGGCTTTCAGTGAAATAGTGGCTTGTATTTGTGGCTTGAAGGGTTGAGATGAATGATTTTGCACATAATGGAATCCTTTACTTTCTGCATTACCCGTAGTTATGACTTTTTTTCTCTATTATATGGAAGCAAGTAGGCACATTTTCCTGATTGTGGGACAATTTTCTGCACAAAGCAACTTCAAACAGTGTGAAACTCCAATAGTGTGAAAGTTTCTCCTTTAAGTGAGAAATAATAAGATTATTTATGCACCCTTATATCACACGAGGTTATAGAAACACCAACATATATTTTTTTGTGATGGAATATGTGAATCCTAAAGCATAACCCCATAGCCTAAACCAAACCTAGGAACCACCCCTCAACACCTTGGGATACAATTCTCCCAATGCTAAGGCCCTATATCTACTTTATTTCCTATAGAAATGCCACGGGTTTGCTTGCAGACTTCCTAGTCTATTAAAATCAGATGCAAAACCACTCTAGGCATCCCTTTACCCATCTTAGAAACTCAAGTCTTGAACGCTCTGCCTAAGAAACCCTTATGCTACCAACCTTGACCTGTCATAAACAATTATTTTGCTGAAGAGATTATGGCTGCTTCCTTTTTGTTGAATCAACGCATCATGTTGATAAACCTAGAAATACTATGCGGTACTTATTTATAATGAAGCCGATCCAGAGGGACATACAGAGAGATATTAAAACTGAAAAATCATTGCAGCCTTCTTGGGAAATGTATGATGAAACATGTGACAAGGCGATATTTTATAGATGGCGTTAACCCTTACAGATGTTTGGAGGTGTTTTTAAAGCGGATTCAATTCTTTCCATGCATCCTTTGATTTTTATCTAGGGGTTTGAATGTTTTGTTTCCCTTTAGTTCTTCTCTTCTTGTTGACATATCAAAACAGATATTAGAATTGTTAAATCATCCAACTTCATTGGTATATTCATTTCTTATTCACAATTGTTCTAATTCTAGTTGTATGAACTCATGAATGCTCACAAGGAGTGTCAACTCTAAGTCATTGTTTCTAGTGTGAAGCAAGTAATTTTTTTAGACTCTAAGTTTACTCTGTAACAAATAACTATGAATATTTAAAATTCACAGTTTAGTCTCGTACTTTTTTCTGCTCATTGCACACCTTTTTTGCCTACTTGGATTGAGGATAAAGATTTGTGTAAATACTATCCAATCTATATGGTTAACCAAAAATTTGAGATGTGAATGCATAGCCTTTGGGATCAGTGCATTTTCTGCTATGTGCCAATTGATTTGTGTTTTCAACATGTACAAGAACCATGTGTGGAACTGTTCTCGTCTATTTTCCAGCACAATTTCTATCACTGTGCTAATGTGAAATCAATATATAACAGTTACCATGCTCACCAATGAATAAGAAATAGCTTAATGATAGGTGTAATAGCAGGTGAATCTATGAAATACACAAAGTAAATAAGTAATATTTCTCTTAGGAGAATGTTGCAAACAAAATAAAGAAAGTAATGTATAAGAAGCTCAGATAATTCAACATAGTTTATCTTTAAATTTTAGTACATATTGCCATTTTTTTTTTGAAATGATGTTATATTATTGTTAACACCCAAAAATGGTTAACTACCTCATCTACCCCATTACATGGCTCATTTGTCCAATTTCCTACCATATCTCCATCAAAAACCCATAAAACCATCTAAAAGGTCACCGAAAAGCTTAAAATGCCTCCAAAAGGCTATAAAATCCTTTTTTCCTCCAAAAATATCCAAAAAGGAATAAAAAATATAAAATAATGAGGAAAAAAGAAGAAACGCTAAATAGCTGAAACCCTAAATAGGTAAAACCCTAAAAAGCTGACCTAAACCACATGGTTTTATAAATAAGTGATGGAGACCCATTATTCCATATCCATAATCATAAGCACCCTGCCTCTGCCGAAATTATTCCTGAAACCCTAGCTTACCACCAATCTACTTTCACCATTGAGAATTCTTTTTGGCCCATTTCCACCATCGGAGAAGGAGAAGAAGCAGCTTGGAGCTCGAAGCCACCGACATCGGACTAGCGCAACGGACTCCATCAACCTCCTCATTGGAGGTAACATCAATAAAGTTCATTATTTACCATTTACTGCTTTTTGTTTATGTTATTTACTTTCTACTGTTTTGCTTCATGAATGTTTAGATTTAATTTTTATTTCAGTTATAGCTTTTAATTCATACATCATTGAACTGCTACTAAGGAATCCATATTCCTTAGTAGGTGCTCATTCACACAAGCTAGGGTGAAAACCCTAGCAACAGTTTTGGCGACTCCACTGTCTTTTTTAGTTTATTTTTCCGTACTATACTTTCGGCTGTCGTTTTCGGCCGCCGAAAACCGCACCTTTTTCTTCCGCAGTCGCGGCCCGACCGCGCATTTCAGGCCCTAACCCGCGACCAGATCTCCCCTGTCGGCCTTTTTCCTGCGTCCTGGACGCGTCTTTCAACTTTCACAGTTGCGCCCCAACCGCGTTTTTTCAGCCCACAGTTGCGATCCAACCGCGCCTGTTCATTACACAGTCGCGATCCGATCGCCGCTGTCAGCCAGAACCCCGCGACCTAGACCGCACCTGTTTCCTTTAAACCCGCGATCTGCGCGCGACTGTTGCCTTCAAACCCGCGGTCCAACCACACGAGTCCGCCCCATACCCGCGGTCCGCGAACTTTTTTTTGCCCTTGTTTCCGCACCGAAACCCAGCCACTTTGCCTCCATTTTTCCTGCACTTGCACAGCTACCTGTTCCACTTGCAGTCCTACAGCCATTTCTGTCCCTTGTTTACAGATTTGTTTAAAAAAAAAATTTAGCATTATTTATTTTAGAAAAAATTCGCATGGTAATATTTTTTAAAGTTTTTCATACATTATTATTGTTATTGAGCAACTATTTTGGATTCATAACCTCACAAGCACACAATCTATCCCCTAATTCAAGTGAGACCT
>LPNX010183296.1:313574-325538 GCA_001517045.1 Pseudotsuga menziesii
CGTCAGCTCCTTCAGAACCACAATTAGTAGCACTGCTGCCATTCCAGTGTATCAGTTTTTCAGCTCAGACATGGTCAGCTCAGCAGTATGTTCCATATTTGTGCCCCTTCCAGACCCTCATGATATACACAGTGATTATCTACTACAGGTCCCTCTTTTCGGGCCTCACAGTTATTTTTATGTATCTTGATACGAGCATGGGAATGCCCGCCTCGTCCGTATATTGAGATTTTTCCTCATTCAGTATTTGAGGACCATTTATATTGCTATGTTATATTCTGATACGAGCATGGGAATGCCCGCCTCGTCCATATTATCAGATGATCCCTCATCCATTATTTGAGGTTATGTACTTTTCAGTCCTTGCAGGTGGTTCGAGATCGGTGTCCCGGACTTCAGTTGCTTCCTTCTCTTCTCCACCCCCCAAGAAAAAACCAAATATGACTCATGATGTCCATCCGCCATATGATGAGCTCCTGCCCTCACACATCAGGGGGAAATCTGTTAACACCCAAAAATGGTTAACTACCTCATCTACCCCATTACATGGCTCATTTGTCCAATTTCCTACCATATCTCCATCAAAAACCCATAAAACCATCTAAAAGGTCACCGAAAAGCTTAAAATGCCTCCAAAAGGCTATAAAATCCTTTTTTCCTCCAAAAATATCCAAAAAGGAATAAAAAATATAAAATAATGAGGAAAAAAGAAGAAACCCTAAATAACTGAAACCCTAAACAGCTAAAACCCTAAAAAACTGACCTAAACCACATGGTTTTATAAATAAGTGATGGAGACCCATTATTCCATATCCATAATCATAAGCACCCTGCCTCTGCCGAAATTATTCCTGAAACCCTAGCTTACCACCAAGCTACTTTCACCATTGAGAATTCTTTTTGGCCCATTTCCACCATCGGAGAAGGAGAAGAAGCAGCTTGGAGCTCGAAGCCACCGACATCGGACCAGCGCAACGGACTCCATCAACCTCCTCATTGGAGGTAACATCAATAAAGTTCATTATTTACCATTTACTGCTTTTTGTTTATGTTATTTACTTTCTACTGTTTTGCTTCATGAATGTTTAGATTTAATTTTTATTTCAGTTATAGCTTTTAATTCATACATCATTGAACTGCTACTAAGGAATCCATATTCCTTAGTAGGTGCTCATTCGCACAAGCTAGGGTGAAAACCCTAGCAACAATTATACATTAAAAAACAAGTTACACCATCATAATTCATACCCCTTAATCACGACAGAGTAGAAATATGATGTTTTAATTTTAATGTGAGATTTAAACCAAATGTCTTTCCTAGAACTCTTGGAAATGGTCTTTAGCTATGGCTCAACAATTTTATAGAGCCTTTTTTTTAAATTAGGTATTAGACAAAATGGGGACTTATTGAAATACCTAGTCATTATTTTTTGAGTCATCAACTGTTCACCATTTATATTAATCTATTGGGGGGGGGATAAGTTCTAACTCAGCATGTCGGTGTATATAAAGGTGTTGTATCAAAATATTGGCACTTCCTTTTGGACACACAAGGTCATATGCATGGCTGAATTGGCTTGAGAAAAACGAAGTGACATTGCTAAATGTAATGATATAGAGGCCTCATTTATTACCTAGTTGTCTAGCAGACTATACAATTTGTCCAACCTTCTGAAGTAAACATTTGAGCAATCGTTTTCAATCTATTCTTGAATTTTTCTTCCAAGATATGTAACATTGAATTCCATTTCACCTCCATGGTACCCAAGATGTGAATCTTTTCTTGCATTATAAGTTTTTACATCTTGGTTTTTTGTTTATTTGTTCATACTAGAATCATCTCTCATACGTGGATTTCAAATTTACCAACTGTTGTAATGATAAATGATGAAGTTTAACTTATTCAATTGCTTCCTCATAATATTCCATTGTTTAGTTGATTTTCAAGACAGCTTGACTTGGGATTTATTTTTATTTCATTAGCTTCTCATAAGGGAAGTTGTTGATGTTTCCAGAATGATGAAATATCTGAGTTCCTTTGTTAGAGAAGGTGACCTGATGCTTTGACCTTTAAATATGGGAAAATCCAAATCAATCTAATTCACTTTTTTATCAATTAGTATTGCAATGGGTAAAACTAAAACAAAAAGGAATACTTTTAACATCAAGAAATTATATGTAAACTTGGAAAGATTTATATATCTACAATGCTTAGTTGTCTATGAAATATGCACAATTATTTTTTATGTCGTCAGGGATTGAGTGGTAGGTGGAAAGAAGGGTGATATGGGTGGCTCATACATGGTGGAGGCATGGGTGGAACTTCAGGTTTGAGTCATTGAGATCTTGCAAATGGAATTTGAGGCATATTTTCATTGAGTGACCTATTATCATCCAGAAAATCAGAAGTTCTTTAGTTGGCCCATATCCAACCAGACGGAGAAAATTGAAAGCGATAAACCATAACACATGTAAACAACAAAGAAATTTTAGGTGAACTTCTACTTGTTGTCTACAAATGATATTTTGCCTCTCCCTACCTCTCATAATTTGTCAACCATGTAGCTACTCTTCAATCTGATTTTTCAAATTGTTGTAGGGTCATGTAGTTAATTGATATTAGTGGAGTTTCTTTCTGGTTTTGATTATTATTTGAGCATCATGTACTTTTTATTGGAAAATAATGCGCTCAATCATTTTTTGGGCTTTCCCAGCTAATGAAAGTTTTCAGCAGATAATATAGCAAAGTGGTGTGAATTCATAATGGATCTATGGTTAGGGGGTGGTTGATAATAGATATTCTAAATGATAGCCATAAAAATATGGCATTTCAAGAAGTAATATATGAAAATATGAGAAAATGGATGTTTAACAAGCGAACTGCGATATTCAATAATTTCAATTACCTATGCTTTATTTTCAATATAAGACAGTTTATTTCCAACCACATCATGGCATTCAAGAATGGAGTTGATTATATTTCAGATACTTCACTGAGTGTCTTGATGAAAGAGAGGAATTTTAATATTGGTTGCATTGTGGAATCCTTAATATTTTTACTTCAATTATTCTATGCGAATGAGCCTTGGAATGGTAAAGTATTATTGATATCCTTATCATTCTCATGTGATAACCACAAGCGTAATGAGGAGATAAGCTAAACTGTTTTCGAACCAAGTTTCAACCTGTGTCCCAATAATAATTCACCAATGTGAGAAGCCTCAGTGTAGATTATTGTTATATTTGACAAATTTATAATGTCTAAGAATGAAGATATCAAAAGTCTTACTACTGCTTTATATATCCTGTCTTGAAAAAGCTATTAATATTACTTGCTTTGGATATTCTTTATGTTATTATCTAGATCATTTATGAGAGAAGCATGTAGTGAAGACTACACAAGAGGGATATGGAATGAAATGAGTATAAAGGTTTATCAGAATAGGGCTGCATGGTGCTAGTTGTATAGCCTTCATATCCTAATGCTTTCTAGGAGCTGACATATGCTTTTCCTCTATTTCCTTGAATTAAAGAGCTATTAATGTTATTTCAACTTGGCTGGAGCTACTATTGATGAAGTGTATTCATATGGGATAGAATTTATTCTTCCTTCAGCCCAGTAGGAGCTGTAACAATGGAAGTGTCTATGAATTAAAGTTACTAGAATCGACTAGGATAAGGACTTGGTGAGGTGAAGAGTGAGACTCAAGTTGAAGAGTAAGATTTGATTCCTATTTGGGAAATTGGAAAATAAAAAATGCAGAAAAAAGTATTATTATTAATATGAAATAACTTGTTACATACTACAAAATGTCTTGGATTTTGGACAGTTCACAATTCTGCTAGTTTTGCAAAGAAATTTTCTATAAAGCAAGCTTAATTTTTTTCCAAACTGCACCGAAAAAGTAGGGTTTGCCCCTTAGTGATATTTTCTATGCAAAATTAGTAGTTCAAGACTTGCAATAGTGATATTTCTCGAATGATAGATTAACTGGCCTTGCACGATAGATATATATATTGGATTGAGAGCAGATACTAGCTAGAATCTTGTTGTTTTTTTTTTTTAAACATCCTCAAGATGTCATATTTTCACCACCTAGGACATCTACAGGCCGTCGGAATTCTGACTCATAGGAAATGACATCCAGTGAAGATTTCATAGAACTGACAACTTCAAGGTGTCAGATTGAAGTGATAGCCATCAATTATTTGATGTCTTGTCATTGAAAATTTGAATCCTAATTTACGATCATATGTTGTCAAAATATCGACGGGGTTTGAAATGGTGTCGAATGACCAACGAATTCCCACCGACGTTAAGAAAAAATGTTGTTGTTGAATAATAGACATGTGTCTGTTGAAATTCAGAAATCAAAGATGTCAGATTTCAGGATGAAATGTACATGTGAGGGGACAAGGACTAGTGAAAAGATGCCATTCGAACAAATTACATCAAAAAGTTTAGAGATGAAAGTTGGGATAAAAATTAGGAAGGAAAAGGAACATCCATTTCAAATCTCTGAAAATACTCTATTGGTATAATTAGAGATGAGCTCTACTGGATCCTAGGAAATAGTAAGAGGACCAAAATCTGGATGGAAAAAATATTAGGTCATCCTTTGTTAGCCTCATTCCCAATATTTGCAGAATTCTCTTTGTGGACTCAATAGAACAATTTCCAGATGATGTTTTACTTCTGAGATTGGGATCACACTGGGGTTTGGAAAAGTTCAAAAAATATAAACCCCCCACAACACTTGAAGTAGGCCCACGAGCATTTTCTATCACTTTTGCATTGGAAATCTCCTTCTCACCACTGGATCAAGGACTCCAGAGGATGGTAAAACAAAGGTACTTAATTTTTCAAATAAGGCTACAAGATTCTGGATAATAATACTATCTTGTCCCCAACAAATATTTGGAGAAAGGTTTGGAACTCCAATTGTATTCCCAATGTTAATACTTTCTTATGGATGTTATCACACAACAAGCTCCTTACTACAGATAATGTCACTGAAATGGAATTTGAATGACCTGCTAGATGTGTATCATGCAATTATTACTTAGAAACAACTATTTATATTTTCCTCCATTGCAATTTCTCCCAACATGTTTTGGGGGTTGTCCTAGGTGAACTTGGCAGATGATTCTCTCCACCGGAAAAAATTGGAATGTTAATGGATTCTTTGAAATCACTCTTCCCAGGAGTCTTAATAAAAAATCCCACTCTTCAGCGAATCTTGCACACCATCCCCAAAAATATTTGTTGGCAATATTGGATTGGTCAGAATAGACTCATCTTTGAAAATAGAAAAGAAAACCCCATTCGAGTAGGTTTAAAGGTAAGTGGCGTGGTTTCTAAAATAATGGATTCAAAGGGAATTTGACATCCCACCTCTAAAAAACTTTCAGATAAGGAATCCATATGGAAAAAAATATTCCTTACTTAGATCTCCCCTCAGAATAAAATATCCCAGGGTATTCAACCTTAGGAAATAAGGAATAATACTAACAAATTTAGTCAATGGAGAAAGGAGAGAGATTGCCATTCTCTTTTCTTTTATGGTGCATCAAAACAAAACCCAGGGGAGGCTAGTGCGAGAGGGATCATTTTCAACCCTAATGGAAAAGTAGTGAAAACCTTTTCTTGGGGTCTTGGAATCAAGACAGATAATGAGGTGGAATGGATGGCACTTTACCATGTCCTAGAACCGATTGATTGGGGATCTACCTTGAAATTACTAGTCTTTGGAGACTCTAATCAAGTAATTCAAAATATGAAATCAGGATACTCCAAAGACTCCATCAAATGTAAAAAGAATCATGATAGAATTACTCTTCTAAATCTTCCCCCTCGAGTTTTGTTTCTCCACATTCTCAAATAAATAAATCATCAAGATGAAAATACATAGGTTCCTCAATGTTACAAGGCTCAATGGTTTATAATGGTCAAAGAAAAGGTTTAAAATTTTTCCCCTAACTCACCATCCACAGAGGGTTTGGATCCCCTCACCTCGACCTTGAATAGAACACTCTTTCTCAATTCCTGGACTCATGGGAACTTCTTGGAAAAGTGGCCTCCACCAAAGGAAGACATTTAATCCATGTCTTCTCCTTTAGTACGATACCTCTTTGTTCTGGAGTCTCACAAAAGTGCTATGGACTACATATATAAGCTCGATGTAACCCCCCTCTTGCATCATTTGCATCCAGGTTCAAATAAAGCAGGAATCTTTCATGAGATCCTTCAATATTTGTTTGTAGGTTCCTCCTTTTGGATGGGTCCAGTCCCATTGGAGAAAAAAGAAACCAATGAAGCATTTTCCAGTTTAAAATTCGGGCATGATGATATAAAGAAACACCTACGTAGGATCTCAAACATTGTTGTGGTGGGAGTTAAGGATAACAGATGTATGGATTCCGATGTTAGGTTCATGTCCAACCAAATTAGATTTCATGATTCCTATATGAATGACTATGATAGAGACCTCAGAGAATTAATGGCTACAGTGGACATCACCAAAGAAGAAGTGATGAAACTAGCAAGGATGAGCCATTGCAACCACTGTCAGGATTCTCCTGGTGATGAAGCTCGACCCATGGAATATATTTCAGTCACCCATCCTGTAGGGTTTTCAAGTAAAAATATATAATCCCTCTTATTTTTTCATTTGCTTCTACATCTTTTTGAACCAACAGTTTGTCCATGTTTACTTTTCTCAAGTTATAGTAAATAGTAAGATCTTTTTCAGCTGCTTTAGATGGAATCCTACTCTATTGGAAGTTTTTGTAAATTTTTCCTATCAGTCCTCTCTTGCTCTCAGAAATATTCCTACTTTGTAATGTATGTATGTGCACATCCATTTTAATATATACTTATTTTATTGTTTCTGTTAAAAAAACATATGGCATGTTTCTTGTGCTCCTATATCCCTATCCATAATTGTTTCAACAATAAATTTTTATATGCACATATAGAGCGATATTCAAATTCAATGACATTGGAAATTCTTTTCAACATGTATTAATCTCTTTTTGGTCTTTTCTCAACTTTTGAAGCATCCCAATGTATTTCAAAACTACATGGAATGAAAAAATTAGATGGAAATCAACATTGACATGGAACATTGAATGAAGAGGGATATTATGAATATTTAACCTCTCGTTGTTACATGAAGTCTCATATATTTTATGTCCTATTTTTCTTTTCCAAATAATTTTGACTCATCTTGAATTTCCCATGGTTCATTGTATCTTAACATGTAGGAGGGACTTTTTTTCATAAACGTGAATAAACAACGCATCTTCTGTGGAGTTGCACTCAATTCACTAATTGGTCATAATCATCAAGGGTATTGGTATTGAATATTTTTCTAGTATCTAATAAGGAAGGATATTTCTATAGAGTTTGATGAATAGATATATTCATGTGGTGGGCATATTGAGGATTCCATGTTGTTACATACTTGTCAATATACCTCCTTGCTATATAAACTCTTATAGTGTATTTCCAATCTAGTTGTTCCATGTCGGGTGCACCTTCTAACCATAAAATTTCATGGATATGTGCCAATCCTCTATGTTTCCATTCATATTTATGAAAATTATATTACAATAAAAATTGAAGTAATAATCTAAATTGTTACATTAAAAAATAGAATAAGGAAATGATGTACATGTACCAATAGTATTTAGAATGGAGGTATTTCACAATGATGTCTTCATGGAAAATACTAAACCATTGATGTATATATTTTGCAACAATATGTGGATAATTTATATCATTATAAATCCTCCATCTGTTTTTGTTTTGTATAGATAGATGTGCATAATTAGGCATAACATCATGTAGATCTAGCCACTTGGTATCAGTTGCACTTAGAGTGAAGAGAAATGTTTGGAAACCCATTTTCTTTATCATATCATTAAGCTCACTATGACATATATTCTAGTATTCTTCTATTCCTAGAATACACAAATTAAAACACATTAATCATTTAGCTAATTTGGTGTCTGGGAACTAATTGAGATCCTTACGTAAATCTTCAATTGTGGTAGGTATATCATATTCAATGTTTTTTTTCACAAATACAATACTTTTTCCTTAACTTTGATGTCTCATAATCATGTTCAATAGAAAATACCAAAACATTGGATGTTTTCCAAACCTCTGATCTCAATAATTGAGTAGGTGCAATGCATATTCATGTAATAGGACAATCTTCAAACATGGTAGAAATGAATCAACAATGCCCATGGGAAACAATGTTGGAAATTTCATGTCAAACAAACCTTCTATGTTGTATTCATTTATTAGATACAATCCTATGTCGGGCCATTCCATCTGTAAATATGACAAAGGAGATTATTTTTTTTACAAATATTTGTATCACTTATGTTTATCATTGTGCATTTGGAATTCTAGCTATAAAATATGAAGAATGAGTTTCTAGTCGATCAATTCCAAATTTGTTAATGTCAACATCATTCTCTTCTGAGTCATCTATGTCAAAGTTGTGTAATACAATCTAGTAGAGACATCTATTGGTTCATAGGGATACATACTACTGATTCTAGATCAATTTCAAAAACTTGGTAATGTTTGTCCATTCGTATTTTGTAATGCAATGCATTCATTACACACGGCCTACTAACAATGCAATCATAGTGTTTAGACAAAGGCCCTTCTCTTCTGACAATTAATATACCTAAGTATTCTATTTGATGATGAAGAGTCTCAACAATTAAATCAATATCTTATGGGAAGCTAATTACATGAACTATATATTTATATTGTCCTCCATGAGCATGTGTGACCTATAGTATTGGATTCGCTTGTGATATTAGCATTTATTCAACTTGTGTTAAAGTTGATAAAACATGAGTTTGTTTTCCAAGATTCATGTTTTTCAATTGAGATAAATGATGGATACCATTGTATTTTCTACATGTTACACAAATAGGTCCTTCGGATTCTCTATAAACAATTATACCAGGGTAGGATTCATGACAAATGCTACACATTTGCACAATTAAAAATTTATCAATTGGTGAAGAAATGTTTGATGGGAAGGGGACATTGGATGGAAAAACTCAAATCATATTTCTTGATGTATTTATATTGAAAGTTCGTGGTCTCCATAATTGGCATTATCATTTAATGCAAAGTGAAATGACATTGCATAGCATGAGGTCTCTCATCTATTGTTGTGATGACATACTTGTTTACATTGAGTACCATTGTTTGGAACATGAACCATATGTATTTCATCATGAAAATAATGTTGTATATTGGTTGCCATCATATTGTTGAGATGAATTTGAGTTTGATTATTGTATCCTCGTCGATCCTCAACGTTAGTATAGTGAAAATGTGGTCGTCAAAAAATAGTATGTTAAATATTCTGGGATAATCAAAATACATAAGTTGGTTTTGAATAGGTTGGGTACCACCTTTGATGTATCAAGACAAATAGTCCTTTGAGTTTCTCCACTTGGTCTACTGAACATGATTTGGTTTTGAAATGGTGCTTGTTCATTCATTTGACTTGAATTGTTTTCCTAAATGAAGTGCATGTTCCTAAGTTGCTTGCAATGAACATAATTCTGACCAACATTTTACAAAGATTCAGCATCACCAGAATACAACTAGACATTGATTGTTCTTGTGTTGCTGAGACAATTAGGGGTAGGAACACTTAATGGTTGTTGTTTGTTAATGTTTATATCATAAAATTTGAGATCATTTGTATTTGAGTTATTGTACACTAAGCTGAAACATTATTGTATATAATAGTAACTGCGTTTGACTAAGGAGGAATGCATGGTTATTGTCATGGATAAGTGAAATGATACCTTGGTTACTGCAAGAGAAACAGTTCTTGGTGAATTAGAAATTTTTCTATTGATCATGAGTTGATTTTTGAAAAACATTTCTTCATTTATCAACAGTGCATTGTTTGCGTGATTGTATGAATCATTCCTAGTAGACTTGGAATTCATGTCCTGAAAGTACAACATACATAAAAATATATAATTTATGAAACATTCAAAAGAATAATATAAATCACATTTCCATTTGTATGTATGTCATGAATATGTGTAAAATTGTATTTTCTTGATCATTGCTCATTACAAAAATTATGTATATATGTTTGAATGAAATAAAACCTTTGTCATGACAAAATGAAGTGTTCTCATTCCACAACTTCTTTCTACAATACTTTTGTTATCATTCTGTATTGTTTCATTTTGATTTCTTTGGATAGCATCATTTCCCTCATCAAATGCTCGATTCATACAATTGTTGAAACTATATACCTAAGAATTCAACATGTATGTGAGTATATCTATATTCTACATGGAGATACTTATTCAAACATATACAACACCAAATTAGCAATACCATTGTTCCATGATTAGAAATATTTTTTCCAAAAATATGTTCTATGAATGGTTCAATAATTTCATTGAATACTTCATTACGGTTATCATTACATATTGGTGTTGATGCAAAATATTGACTTCGGCAATTTGATATCCTCATTATATCATATATGCTCTAGAATTTAGTGGGCTCGCGTTAGAAATCAAGAGCTTTTTCATACAAATGACCATGATATTCTCTTCTTTGTTTGTTGATATGCTCATATTTCTTTTCATATTTCAAACGATGTTTCCTATTAATATCTTCTTTTCTTCCTTATATTTTCGCCGGGATTGAATTTTGTGTGAGATGGTATCTCCATCAAGTTGTTCTCACCGTTGTGATTATTACTTTTCTTTGATGACATATCTACATGAAAATATAAAAAATAATTGTTTTGAAACCATATTACTAAAGGAAGACATGTTATGCATAAAGAAAAAAGAAACAAAAACATTAAAGTGCTCAACATTGTTCAAATTACATGTTATAGTGTTTTTATTGTTTGATCATATTGATATATGAACTAATATGCTACTCAATTTTTTATCCAAGACATATTACACCAAAATGAAATGTATGATATATTACTATTTCAAAGAGAATGTACAGTGAAAAACTCTTACAAACTCCTATGGAAAGAAATGAAAGAAATATATATGATAATCAACTAGTAATTTGAGTTGTTGATTTACATAACTTATGTGAAAGTAACATTGCACGTATGCTTCTACTGTTCCATTCAAAAAACATCATCAATTGAATCCATGTTTAGGAAACTTGGGATGATCAAAATGTTTTTTGCAATCTCAATAAGACCTAGTTCTATTGCAATGTCAAGTTTGGATGTATGGATTCCAACATTCAATATTGAATTGCACCATTAGACACGACAAACTTTGAACCAAAAATCAAACATCATATTTGTTTGTATTTCAACAACACTCGGTTTAACATCCAACAAAGTATTTTATTTTTAAACATTTGTAAAAATTCGTCGGATATCCGACAGATACAACAAACCATCGTAAATATGAAAACCACTCATTGCATAACCGACATGTAAGGACCAAATACCCATGACAAAAATACGATGATCTGTCATCAAATTTCAGACCCATTCATGGTTGATTAACTAACACCTTATTCCTCCTATTTTATCAAATAAATAGCATGTAAGGACCATTCATCCATGAAAAAAATATGACAATTTGTCGTCTAATTTTTGACCCATACATGGTTGATTAACTAACAGTTTATTCATCCCAAGTTGTCAAATAACTGACATGTATGGGTCATTAAAAATTCAATAGCATATCTAACAACCTTTTTCATTGGAGGTATAGAATTCTTGTCAGATTATTGTTGGGTTTCCTTCAGATATCCAATAAAAAAATAGGAAAATATCTGACACATTTACAGTCGTTTGTATAGAAACCTTATCAGATACAGTATTTGTTGTCATTGGAAATGAGACAGTATTGAGTAATTTAATATATATATATGTGTGTGTGTGTGTGTGTGTGTGTGTGTGTGTG